>QJPP01003345.1:0-277387 GCA_003996215.1 Jaltomata sinuosa
TTCAGAGACATCTGTATATATAGTTTTGGTTTATTTGCACTCCATGTATGTAGTTTGGCTCTATACTATGATACCAGGTCTTGGGGTTTAGTTTAATTTCCGCATATGTATATATTTACATTCCTTTTATTTGTTCTCTTCGTCTTGTTCCCTTATTTGTTAGATGGTAGCCCATTGCTAACTGTTTTGGGCTACGGGGATTGGTTCACCTACCGGGGGTTGTAGGTGCCATCATGACCGAGAAATTGGATCGTGACAACGTTCCAACCGAGCCTAGTATCAGAATGAGAACCATCAGTCAAATTGTTGATATACCCTCTCTACTCTCTAAGAGATTTCATAGAAGTCAGTTTCCAAGTCCTTTCCAAAATCCATTTACCGAAAATAGGCCCTCGGGGCCATGCAAGGTTTAGAAAATCATTTATAGTAGGCCCAAAGCCAAAACAGTAGTAAAACATGCAGGAGAAAACCTTTTTCATGTATAATATGCTCACAACCAATAGAGTAGCCCAAAATGGCTCACAAACAATTCCTATCGGCCCTGCACAGGCTCAACAGCTCTACAACAATCATAACCAGCCTAGAAGGATATCTCTATGTCCGGGAGTCTCGAATATTCCCAAATAACCCACCATCTATGTTCGAGAGCCAATACGAGGCCACACAGGACCACAAGGGTAATATACGATACTACATGAATACTACAATAAGCGTACTAAATAAACGAACAGAACAAAGGCGGACAAGGTCTGGGGTACCAACTTATAATAACCCACCCAAGGATGCTAATTAATGCAGTTATAGCCTATATATGGAGAGTCTAGGTAAGGAAAGCCATTATTCTCGTCTTGATACCTAGATTATATTTTTGATAGTTTGGCAGAAATCTGAGGCTATTCGGAATGGGAAGGCACATGAGTGACAATTTATGTTTGCAGGTCAGCCTCGAGGTAGGTTACGGTTTACTTATTTTAGACTTAACTCAGTTAGATTCTATATTTTATAAGTTCCATGATAGTTATAGATGCTTGTAGGATAGAATTTGGTTGTAATGATCCTTACTTATAAATTGGCCATTTTTGGGACTTAGATTAGTACCTTCGTCTTAAGCACTAATGTAGGTTGATTTTAATCTTAAGGTGATTAGGATTTGATCCTTAGCGTAGAATTGAGGAGTTTTATGTTGTAGAAGAGACTGTCCCTAGTAGTTATTGTTCTACTCTTTCTTTTACCTCTATTTATTATGAAAAATTGAGCTCGAGGCCATGGTTTTGGACTGTACAGGAGCCCAAGTTAGTAACTTTTTCTTGAGGGGCAGTTCTTACCTTTTTGGTATATATTCTTGTATTTACATAATTTTTTGTTCGACCACAAGGTGGGTTACAGTTTCTCTTCTCTAGACTTAGATCGGGTAAATGATATATAGTATAGATTGTGTGTTGGTTAGGGGAATTGCTACGTTGGGCTAGGTTTATATTGATTCCTATATACATGGCCTATTTTTGGGAACTTTAGACTAGTGTTTCCTTCTTGAGCCTTAGTTTAGGTTTCCCGTCACTAATTTGAGATTAGACTGTAGAATTAATAATAGATTAGGCATCCTTAGCTTAGGTTAGGGTAGTACCCCAAGGTAGAGTAGTTTTGTTTCTTTGATTCTTGTTATTATTGTTTTATTTTTATATTTCATTATGATGCGAGACTGTGGGCATGAGGCCATGGACTTGGACTGATGGACCCAGGTTATTGTGATTTTAATATGAAGGGTGGTTTTATCCTATTTGGTGTACTTACACATATATCTATATTTATATACTTGTGTTGGCACACATGTAGTATTACTTACATACACATGGATGATGGTATGATCTGGATTAGATACATGGATTTTTTATTTAAAAGAGAGGATCATTCCCCACTTATTACTGGTTTTCATATTTAAAGAGGAAATGTATCATTTTAATACATATTTTAGATTTTCTAAAGGATTGTATCATTTTTACTACTGATTTCTAAATTGGAAAGAATTGTGCAAAATTTTCTATTTTAAAAGAGAAACTGTACCACTTTTATACTCAGTTTGGGGGGCATTCCTGGACCTTTATTCTCATTTTACTTTTTGACATATGTTGATGAGCCTACGAGTGGCCTGCGAGAATATTCGAGAAGCCTACAGGCGGCCTACAAGATGATTCAGGGTTTTTACTTTTCTATTGATGAGCTTGTGGGTGGCCTGCGAGATGATTCAAGGATCCTATGGGAAGCTTGTGAGACGATTTACGGTTTTTACTTTTCTACATGTCCACATATTGCATTGCATCATCTCATACTGCATGACATATATTTATTTTTCCTTATATTGCGTGTAATATAGTACTATTTTCTCTTTACCCTTTGTATGTATAGATTGCTAGATTTCTTGTATCATTTTTGAGATTTTAGGTTAGTTTATTGGTGTGTTAATACTCACCATGTTATTTTTATTGTATATATTATTTTCTTGAGCTCGATTGGCCTATGATGCCTACTGAGTACCCCATATTTTGGTACTCATACTACTCTTTTTCTGATGCAACACCTTGTACGAGTCATCCCCGCTTATTCTCTGCTCATTTGTAATTTTCTATTGTTCAAATCATAGTGAGCTCTTGACGCACAGAGATTTACCATTTTCCTTCCTGGATTTACTGTTTTTATTTTTATTTTGATAGATAGTCATACTTTTTTATAGACTTATTCCCGTACTTTAGAGGCTCTTGTATCGACGACACCATATCTAGGGTTTGTTCCATATGTATATATTGTCTTTCTTTCTCTCTTCAGGCCTATTTTATATATTTTGTATCATTATGTATATATCTATGCTGGTGGCCCCTTCTTATCATTACTTTACTTCCGCTTTATCTATTCTTTGTTTTACTTGTAATACATGTATTGGATTTTGGCTTGACTACTAGGGATTATAGTAGGCGTCATTATGACCCGATTTCGAGCCATGACACATGACCCACAAAATTAATGGTTTTTGAGTCTCCTTTCTAATGCCACTAACCATGAATCAATCTGAGTCTCGAGTAAAACATTATCTGTGTTTTTTTCTGAGGGACAATCAGAACAGATGGTATACCACCCAAATGCCTGGTAAGGAACCCCAGACAATGCCCATGGTGATGCAACAAGCTTTTTGGGTAGTTGGCTCAAAGCAAGTAAGCCCCTTCAGGGGAAATTTTATCCTGACCATTTATATACCCCCTTACACGATTAGGAACCCCCTCTTGTCAGTTTATATGCATATTTTATTCATCTGTCATTCCTTTTCCTCCTCCCAAACTTAAAATGGAGCTGGAACCGGAGCTTAGATGCTTAACAATGGAGAAATGATGAAATGATGGAGGAGAAAACAAAGTGGACAGCTTAAATAGCTGCCAGGGGTCCTTCATCGCAATCGCAAAGGACCCCACGCGTTCGCGAGGGAACACTGGCCAGACCATCGCAATGGTCTAGCCCCATGTTCATGAAAAGGAAACTGGGTCGGGTCTCATCCAGCTTCATCACGATCGCGATCGCGATGGTCAAGAAACTAGACTATCGTGAACGCGATGGACACCTCTCGATCGCAATGACCAACTGGTCTGCAAATTTATTGCAGCAACTAGCAATTTACAAGGCAGAAAAAGTTCATCGAATGGACACTCGAGATTCATTCGGAACCCCGTGAACACAAACCAACCATGCTACCCTACCAGAAACAACATTCTAGACTCACTGGAATCGATTAAACTCCCAACGGAGATTATTATAAGGAAAAAGTGGGCCATATTCCCAAAACCAACCCAGAACTCAACACCTCAAAACAAGTTCAGAAGCCCCAAGACTCAAACTAAAGGTCCCCCTAGCCCAAAGTCGACATTCCGGAGCTAACAGCGCTGACAAATTTTCCATCCGAGGCTGTCCTCTCTAAATATTGACCAAAGTCAACCCAACCAGCCAAATTAGCTTGAAAACATAGAAAGCCACACAAAACCAAACCGGAAGCACTCCGATCCAGACCAATGGTCCTACAAGACAAAAATCTCTGTTTTCAAGCCAATGAAACTGTCAGAATTCAATTCTGAGGATGTTTACCAAGAAATTTGACCAAAGTCAAAGATTATTTTCTAAGTTCAAGTTCTAAAATAGGGAAATAGTTAACTGACCTAACGAACAGCCCAGACACCAAATCGTCAGTTCCGACAAGTAATAAATGACACATAGCCACTGAGGGAAAGCTTAAAATGCAAAAAAAAATAAAAAATAAAAAATGACCTGGAGGGTTATTACAATCTAAGGTTGTGGATGAATATGAATGTTGTAGTTTGAATGTTAAAGTTAGATTGACTGGATATCCACTATTTGAGTTGCTTATCTTTTCTTGATCTTAATTACTTAGTTCTCTGACCAATTATTATTGTGTACTATTGGTGATTTATATATTGAACTAAGAATAGAGAACTTAAATTTATAATAAGAAAAGATAGAGCTTGGTCCTGGATCATTGCTATAGGGTGGAATAATTTGCTAACGTGGATAGGCGTTATACCCATTTGCCCTGTTTAGTTGGTATGGAAGACACACCACAGGCACTTCAATATTGACCAACGATTCATAGGAATATAGGCGTTAGAAATAGTTGAGTAGGTGTAGATACAGTTTGGAAAGATGCTCAACATCGCGAATATGAAACGACAACTAGTAACTTAGAAAATCAGTCAAACTAGTTAACTGATAACTTAACTGTATTATTCTAAGTCTGCAACCCTGGATCACTAACCACCTCTGAAATCACAAAACGACCTAAGTATCAAGTATTAGAATTATAGTAGTTAGTAGTTAATTAGCTAAAACTAAATAATTTTCTCTTGTTTACATCACTGGGTAGTTAGAATAAGAGTTCATTATTGTTATCAATTCGTCAATTTCCTGTGGGGTCAATAATCTTGACTTACTAGTACTATATTATTTGTCAGATTGTGTACACTTGCATGCGTATAAATCTAATCTAGAGGTCATCACTACAAGAAAATGCCTTATTTAAGACCAATATATAGGGACAAGCTAATAATTTTGTTTCAAAAAGTGTATATATTGGGACGATATTTTATTCCCATCACTATTTTTATATTTTATTGCGAAGGTACTAAATTTGGTCCCTAAAGAATTTAGTAGTTGATCCCAAATTATAATAGAGACCTTGAGCGGGAGCGAATGCCGCTAATTAATTGAATACTAAAATATTAAAAAAAGAAAACTCTTGTTTTTATGAAAAATTCAGGCGCCAAAGTGAAAAAACTCTCTGCGTTATTAGTTTTAATGAAAAATCATGCACCAAAACTGGAAATTCTAATGAGTAAAAAAACTATGTTTTCTCCAAAACACAACTCATCGCAAGCGTGCCCTAATCTCCAAACTCTACATATAATTAATAGTTCAAACTCTCTAATTTCTCCAAAACATAACTCATCGCAGCTCTACAAGTTGTCACGAATTTCTTCTTGCTTGGGTGTATTGCAGCTCTTCTCTAACTTCTATTTTACATCTCGCTCAAAGTTGAATTTCAAGTATGCCTCTTCTTTCAATCAAGTTTCTTTTTTTCTTCTTTTTCTCTAAAGTTTTACCAAATTTGCATCATATTTTTTCATGAATCAGTAAGTTTGTTTAAATAATTCATATTCCCTGCAACCCTTTTTGTTTTCTGGATTTTCTAAGTGTCTCATAACCTAATTTCTATGTTCGTTGCTGCTCTGTCCTAATCTCTTTTTTCTTCTAAGTGCTAACAGTTCAAAATTTATGGTAGATTTCACTATTCCTATACTTTACATAGTCCAACAACTAGTTATAAGTTTTCATGCTACTTTGTATCCTTCAATCAAAAATAAATTGTACTGCTCCCTGCTTCCATTTATTATGTTAGTCGAGTAAGGTGAATTTCTTCATCCGTTGTTAGCACTGACATGAATACTGCAAAACAAGAGTAAAATACCTAGAATAAATGGTAATTCGTAGCATCAAAATTTCAAGTAATTTGAAACACCTTTTAGAATATATAGTATTTGAAAATTATACAACTTTAGAGAAATAGAAATAATTGCTCATTAACTTATATTCTGATGAGGTCTTTCGGTGATAAGAACAATCTACTCGTTAAATTATATTCTAATGAGGTCATTCTGTGGCAAGAGAAATCTTCTTGTTAGTTTATATTCTAATGGGGTATTTCTGTGATGAAAGATTTATTTAAGACCAACATTTATGGACGAGTTCATAATGTCATCTAGCATAATCTGGTTGTTTTTGTTTAGTTGTAGCAAAAGATTATTGAGTTAGAATTCCTAGTTAATAATATGATTTTTTGAAGTATATCAAGTTTTTAGTGTATTATGTGGCTGTCAGAATAATATTTCTATACAGAGTGCAAAACAATAAGTCTGAATCTGCCTTAGAGCCCATCTTCATACTCCTACTTCTCGTATACTATTAAATTTAGACTTCAAACTATTTAATTGCAGCTAAATGGAAATGTAAGAGGTATAAAAACATCTTTATAGAGTAAATAACAGGACATTTGGATTAAAGTATATGTGTTTCAGTAGTTCTTGGGATACACTTAGCAAATATCAAAGTATAAACTTGCTAAAATGAAGAACAATTAGTAGAATAACAGGTAACTTATATAACATTCACTAGACTAGCAAAAAAAATAAGTGTTCTGATTGAGATGAATGGTTTAAATGGTTTACATGGGAGATTGGATGTCACAAACTCATAAACTATCTTATTTGTTCATGAATCAGTAAGTTTGATTAAATGATTCATATTTTCTGCAACCCTTTCTGTGTTATGGATTTCCTAACTGTTCAATAACCTGATTTCTATGTTCATTGCTGCTCTGTCCTAATCTGATTTTTCTGCTAAGTGCTAATAGTTCAAAATTTTGTGGTAGATTTCACTATTCATATACTTTACATAGTCTAACAACTGGTTCAAAATAACTGCTCGTTAACTTAGTCCAGTAAGGGATCTTTTTGTGATAAGTTAGTCCAAATGCTTTGATGAGTTCTTTATGTTATAAGAGTAATCTGCTCGTTAACTTATATTCTAATGGGTTCTTCCTATGGTAATAGTAATCTGCTCATTAACTTATATTTTAATGGGGTATTTTTGTGATAAAAGCTTTATTTAAGACCAACATTTATGGACGAGTTAATAATGTCATCTCGCATAATCTGGTCATTTTTGTTTATTTATAGTGAAAGATTATTGAGTTGAAATTCCTAGTTAATTGTCAAGACCCAACTACCGGGCCGTGCGAGTGCCTACTATAAGCATCTAGATAGAGGAACCCTTACCACCCCATTTAAAACGGGCTTGTGGAAATAAATAAGAAACATTAATATTGCCTTTAATAGTTAAAAACAGTTACAAAAACATTAAGTACAGTGAAAACTTTTACAAGTAAAATGAAGTATGTCTCGAACCCTCCCTAGAACTAGTAAAAATAGGTACAAGAGCTCTAAGAAGAAATACAAAGTAAAAGTAAGACACAGCTCCCACCATAGGAAAAGAGTAGTAGAAGCTGCTGGAGACTGATATCCGCATCACCTTAGAAACAACAATTGATCCTACAACAACACTATACCTAAAAAGGTATAGTAAGAGTAGTATCAGTACAAATAACACGTACTGGTAGACATCATCGGTCAACCCAAATCCACCACATAATATTATGTAAATAATCATAAGAAAACAAACAACTTGAAAGTTATACAGTCCAGGTCCTTTATCAATAACCCTTACTACCCAGGTAAATCATCCATGGACCTTATACTTTCTTTCCCAAGCCTCCCTACCTCATTCTGCTGCAAACTCCCCCATTAGTAGACATTCTGCCTTTGTATCTCTGTCACAACTTGACCCCTTATATCACTAAGACTCTCGAAGCCTACCCATCTTGCCAAACACTAGAAATACCTACTAGTTTTAATCCCGTAATCAAATTACAAACTAAACCTATTAGCAGGTTTGTCACCCTCACTTAAGATCCTAAGCCAACAACCTTGTCCCTTAGCCCTTAGCAAGAACAATGGACTATCTGTGACTTCTGCGTATTCAACCCCCAAGGTTCCTTACCCTTGACATCTCGCTAGTTTAGGCACTCACAAAATACTATCCTTGTTTAACTAACTCGGTCAAACCTTACTCCCTAGGAACCTTTGTCCCTCCAAGCTCACCCATCTTGGACCCATCAAACAATATGCCTCACAACCTCTAGTCTTGTGACCAACTAGCCCAGACATCACCGCTAGCTGGATTGTCACTCTTGTCAAAAATAGGAATGGAAAATGTACAACATTAACAGAATATTACCAGATAAGATGACTACGCCAAGACTACATGACTATCAATAAGACCACCAATCAATAACTAGACTCAGCAACTATAAAAGCCATGCCTAACTATGCAAGTAACCAAACCATAAATAATTAAGTCACAGCTTTCAAGCGACCTAGACCTCCGAAGGATCCCTAGAATATCATCTATGGCATTTAACATGCAACCCTGGTTCATAGAAGAAACTACCTTATCACTTAAGCATACGAACCCGGCACCTCAAGGACCAATATGTATGTCAAGTAATAATAAATTTTGTCCCTCTCAGGAAACCAACATGTAATAAACATCACTAATAGAGAAACTCGGTTCACTCAAGGAACCAACATGTAATGAACATCAGTAATAGATAATCCTGGTTCACTTAAGGAACTAATATGTAATGAACATCAATAACATATAAGCTCAGTTCACTCAAGGAACCAACAAGTAATGAACATCAATAACAAATAAGCCTGGTTCACTCAAGGAACCAACAAGTAATGAACATCAATAATAGATAAGCCTGGTTCACTCAAGGAACCAATATATAATGAACATCAATAAAAAATAAGCCCGGTTCACTCAAGGAACCAACACACATATAGCATTTAATCCCGTACTAGGTGTGGTACCCAAGCCAACCATGAGAAATCTATACTAGGCATGGTTCTCGAGCCAACCAGAATAGAACCTGTACCAGATATGGTACTCGAGCCAACAAATATAGAACTTGTACCAGGCGTGATACCCGAGCCAACCAATAGATATCCCATACCAAGCATGGTACTCGAGCTAACTAATAAATCACAGATATCATACAATCACAAATACAATGAATACAACTACACTTGTAAAACCAACAAGCATTAACACAAGTTCATTACATGAGATTGACAGCAAGATGTCATTTCACATTCAATTCCTTATTTCCTAATCACATATTATACAAGAAATAATAATGTAATAGTTAACATGCACTCATAACATAATTCGAGAAACAATTCAACCACCGCCTACCCAACCAAACCTGGTTCATTATTCGAACCTTGATAACCTGTCTGAAGACCATCCCCTGGATTATTCAACTAAGCACAAGAATTCATTTACCTCAAATTTTAGACCTCTTAGGAGAATACACACATGCACATGGAATTCACCCCCTAATACCAAGAATTTTGGATCTTTCACTATTCATCATTTTCCCCTCATTTACTACCTCAAGAATTTTGCTAAGACCTAACAACCCCTTACACTTTAATCATTATCTATGCCACGAAACCACCCCAACTCCAATTACCCAAAGATTCAAAACAATAAAAAAAACCACCCACCGCCAATTATAGGGTCAACATTAAAACACAGTAAATTCCCACCCTAAACAGTAGTAATCACAATATTTTAGCCATCCAAACTCTGTGCTCGAACACATAAGAATGAAATCTCCCATCAATCTACAAGATATTATGAAATCAAAAGCAGGACTATACTACTCAGATAAACCTAGCCTTCCTGGATGCCACGCATCTGCTGTAGAAGACTGAACATAAACTTCTGGCTCCATGGAGGCAAATCCTGATGAAAGGTGGGCTTGTAATTCATGAGTTTTAGCCCATTCGAGTGGGAATCCTTCCTCCCCATTGCTCTAAAGCTTTGGAGCAGCCTAGGATGCTTTTTGAAGCAATTCTCCTCTGTTTGCAACTGACGAGGAGAGAATGAAATTATAAAAACCATTTCTAGGTTACTGTTTCTTTTATCCCGCTATAACAGCCTACCGACCGCTACAACAACTCTGCTATAGTGGGAAAATTTCCTGCTACAGCAGGATGTCGTCAGCCCAACCCAAAATTTTAATTTATGAAATTTTCTTTTGGTTGTGTCATCCCATACTAATTTAAGATAGTATATTTGAAAGTTCCCAAACCCGCACCCATATCAAGGTTCCTTTTAATAATGGTTGAATCGATCATTACAACAAATACCAATTTACACATCGTTCATCCTTGAATGATTTCAAAGGCAGAAGAGAAAAGAATGAGCCAGCCCCTTGAAGTTTAATGCTCTATTATGACAGCGTAATTATTGTCTTACATGAACCACAAAAACTTTTAATTCCCTTGGTGTACCCAAACTCAACCAATATTTACTTCGATCCCGCTCTATCAAGAAATTCTTCCTTTGAGCTGCACAAGACCAATTAGGGTATCCCTCTCCGAGTGCCTAAGAAATTCGGGGCCTCGTTGAAATACTAAAGCGAAAGAAATTCAAACATAACGAATAAAATTTATTTCTATGCCACGAGGAACCAAAACCCATTGTGGTGACCTTGTCCCACTATAGAGGCCTCATTATAGCGGGAAAATTCCCACTATAGTAGTACCACGGTAGCAGCCTACCTCTTACTATTGAGACATAGGCAAGGCAGTAACTCTGAACAGTCTCAGTTTTGGCCAATTTTACAACACAAACCTAGATTTTGACATTCCAGACTAACCTCTTTACGTTAATTTCTATATCTAAAGTTCTACTAACCCGAACTCCATTCCAAAAGTTTCTACGGGATACTATGTCCCCTGCCTATCATGATATCACCCTACTTTAATCATACACTACACCCGAAGACACCAAGTATCTCTAAACCACACAACATTGAAATTCCATTAGTACCCATCCTAGCCTGAGATTTTTGTCAACTCTCATCCTAGGGAGAACTCTATTTGGGCTCTTACACCCTAACTGTCATGCCCCGAGGTTACCCCCTAGATGTAACATAGGACTTGGGACCACAAGTATCCCAAGCTAACCATTGGTCATAGCATTTTCAATAATAACAAAAGATAAGCAAAATCATAATAGATAAATCCGGAATCACATGAATGGATAATCAAGTCAAATAGGAATACAAAATCCAGAAAGAGACTCAAAAGTTGTCTATGTCTGAAAAGCCTCTACTCATGACAGAAAGAGTTGCTAAGACAAGACCCTAGCTAACTCGGAGTGTAAAAAATAAAATAGCTAACACTGACTAAGAATATAACTAGTCCTCGACCTAAGAGGACTCACCCACAGCTGACAGAGAGTGGCCAGGGAGCTCTAGCAACGAGTTTGAGAAGGGGCACCTGAATCTGCATCATCAAAGGATGCAACACAAAATATGTGTCAGTACTATGGAATGTACGAGTATATGAGATATGCATGAACATGACAAAACATGCTAAGGATTCTTTAACAATTGAAATCATGCTTTAAAGGTAAAACTGGATGCAAATGACTCTATGAAATACCACAAGCTGAAAACATGATCATAAACAAAGAAATGAAATCTGAATAGACCATGTAAGCTACATGGAATCCGATGTATATTCCCCATCGAGAGGACATAATATACCTTGCCAGGGTATAAAGGCATGACTGTGCCATGATCATTAAATCTGATGCCCAACAGAGGGGACTCATAAACCTACGAGGGAACGTAGTTCTGGGACTAAGGGTACTCTCACCCTATCCAACTCGGTGCTAAGTTCTACTCCCAAAACATACATATAGCTCATATAATACTGGGGCATATATCTGATGCCAAAATTGATTGAAAAGAAATAAGACATATCTTATGCCATGTAATTCAAATTTATACTTTTAAAGACTTAGCATAACTATAATTCAAATCATGCTTTACCTTTCTAATTTCATACTTGAAGAATTAAGCATGCAATTTCATAAACACAAGAAAGCTCATGATATCTAATCATGTAAAATTTCTCTTGAAAACATGTAATTTAATGGGATCATGCTAGAAAGAAACTTTAATGCTCGGGATTTTAAAACCAATGGGGGAATCATGGTCAAACCATAATTAAGCAATAAGAAGCCATGAACTTAAGCATAGAAACTGATTTCATAAGTTTTCCCCAAATTAGATCAAACCCCTAATTTCACAAGTTCATAAATCACTTTGAGAATTGGGGGTTTTGGGCACAAGGGTGAAAGGAACCCATTGTTGAAAACCCATATACCTTTATTGGAGTTAACCCACTTGAAATTGATAAGATTAGGAGACTTGGACTTGGAGCTTGAGACCGTGAGCTTGAGAGAGTTTTTTTCCTTTTTGGGAGATGAATGAGGAAATGAGAAGGGACTTAGGCTAATGAGGGTGAAAACCCTTCTAGAAATAGCCAAAACGACATCATTTAGGAGTTAAAAGGGTGGGTAATGACTAAAATACCCCTAGGATTTAATTAAGAAAAAGCTGGAAAATGGGTCGGCTCTACGGGTCATCATTTGAATCATGACCCGTGGTTCCTGACAGGCACTTCAAGCTGCAGAAACACTTCTACAGGTCAATAGGATGGGCCCGTAGAATGAATGATGAATCGTCATTTGGAGTCGTGGTTCCTTGGGACCTAGCTGGTCCTTGGTCAAACCACGAGTCGGGACTACGGTTTGTCATTTGGATGATGAGTTGTAGAATTGAGTCGTCATTTCAGAGGGACTTGCCAACCCTCTGATTTGAGTTCCACGAGTGGATAGGATAGACCCGTGGTTTGAACCATGGTCCGTAGAACCAACTCGTGGTTCCAGAACAGAGGCTAAATCAATCAGAAGGGAATCACGGTTCTATTCCATGACGTGTAGTTCAAACCACAGTCCGTGGTTTGGACCCGTCATTCTTAAAACATGAAATTTTTCTGAGATTTTAAATTGGATAGCTGGTTTGATTTCTGAGGTGTTACAATATCTCCCCCTTGGGATCATTCGTCCTTGAATGAAGACTAAACAAGGGAAAACTGAAGAGAAAACAGCCCAACCAGCAACAAAATATGGAAATCAAAGAGTAAACATGAAAACCAAACTTCTCAACTAACATGATAAACTAACTTCGTAAAACATGGCTGCATGCTAGGATCATGAGAGAAACTGGTGGAATAGGATTAGAGGAACATACTAAGGATGAAACTATTACCTCAAGATAGAACGGAATCGAAAAGAAAGAGATGAGGGTACTTGGCTTTCATGGTTTATTTCTCCAAAGAACTTTTACCGAAGTGAGTTCTTTGTTCCTCAACCTCCGAATCTGATGATCAAGGATTTCTATGGGGACCTCCTCATAGGTAAGATTATCCTTCACACCTACATCATCCAAAGGAAAAATCAAGGTTGGATCACCAACACACTTCTTCAATAAGCAAACATGGAAAACTGGATGAACCGCTTCCAAATCCGATGGCAAATCCAACTCATAAGCAACCTTACCAACCTTCCTCAGAATCTGATAAGGACCTACAAAATGGGGACTAAGCTTTCCTTTCTTCTCGAATCTCATCACACCCTTCATGGGTGACACCTTTAGAAAAACTCAATCATCAACTTCAAATTCTAATTCCTTTCTTCTCACATCCGCGTATGATTTTTATCGACTATGAGTGATCTTCAACCTTTCCCTAATAAGCTGGACCTTCTCCATGGTCTCGTACACCAAATTTGGGCCAATCAAAGCTGCCTCACCTACCTCAAACAAACCAATAGGAGATCTACATCTCTGACTATAAAGTGCCACATAAGGAGCCATCTGGATGCTAGAGTGAAAACTATTGTTGTAGGCAAACTCGATAAGAGGTAAGTGATCATCCAATTACCTTTGAAATGAATCACACAAGCTCTCAACATATCCTCCTGAGTTAGAATAGTATGCTCTGCCTGGCCATCCGTCTGAGGGTGAAAAGTTGTGCTAAGCTTCACCCAAGTACCAAGACCTCTCTGAAACGATCTCCAAAACTGAGAAGTAAATAAAGTACCCCTATCTGAAATAATAGACAAAGGAACACCATGAAATAGAACTAACTCCCAGATGTAGAGTATGGCATAGTCGTCTGCTGAATCCGTAGTCTTAATAGCCAAGAAATATGATGATTTAGTCATCCGATCGACAATCACCCAAATCAAATCATGTTGCCTTCGAGTACGAGGAAAACCTGTAATGATGTCCATATTGATCGCTTCCCACTTCCAAGTGGGAAGGTCAATATCCTGAATCATGCCACCCGGTCACTGGTGCTCTACCTTCACTTGATGAAAGTTAGGACACTTAGCCATAAAATCGGCTATGTCCCTCTTCATACCATTCCAACAAAAGACTTTCTGTAGATCACGGTACATTTTGGTGGCACTGGGGTGGATGGAATATCTGGAACTATGAGCCTCGGTCAAAATTTGCTAGCGCAACACATATACATCTGGCACACATCTTCGACCCTGATAGGGAAGCACACCATCTCCCCCTTGGGAGAACACCTCAACTCTTTGTTGATGGACTGCACCCTTAAGCTGAAGTAAAATGGGATCACTGTCTTGATTTGCCTTGACTTCTGCTAACAAGGATGATTCGGAACCATGTCATAATCTTTAAGGAGCTCAAGCCATCTCCTTTGTCGCAAATTCAATTCCTTCTGAGTGAACACACACTGAAGGCTCTTATGATCGGTGAATACATCCACATGCACACCATACAAGTAATGCCTCCAAATCTTTAAAGCAAAGACCAAGACTGCCAACTTAAGATCATGGGTAGGATAGTTCTTCTCATGAGTCTTAAGCTGTCTCGAAGCATAAGAAATTACCTTACCATGCTGCATCAACACACAACCCAAACCAATCCTAGAAGCATCACAATACACAACAAAATCATCTAGGCCTTCGGGTAGAGCTAACACTGGAGTTGTGGTCAATCTAGTCTTCAATTTCTGAAAGTTCTTCTCACACAAGTCGGACCAATAAAATTTTACCTTCTTCTGAGTCAATTGGGTCAAAGGGGCAGCAACGGAAGAAAATCCTTCCACAAACCTCCTGTAATAACCAGCCAAACCCAAGAAGCTCCTAATATCGGACGGTGTAGTGGGTCTAGGACAGTTCTTTACTACCTCAATTTTTTGAGAGTCAACCTGAATACCATCACTATTCAGAATATGACCCAGAAAGGGAACAGACTGCATCCAGAACTCACACTTGCTAAACCTAGCAAACACTTGAGAGTTTGCAGCACAACCCTCAAGTGGTCTGCATGCTCTTTCTCACTCCGAGAATAGATAAGGATGTCATCAATGAACACAATCACAAACAAATCCAAGTGTTTCTTGAATACCTGATTCATAAAATCCATGAAAGCTGCAGGAGCATTCGTTAGACCAAAAGATATAACAACAAACTCATAATGACCATATTGAGTCCTGAAAGTTGTATTCGGGATATCACACTCCCAAACCCGAAGCTTATGATAACAAGACCTAAGGTCGATCTTTGAGAAGAAACAAGCACCCTGAAGCTGATCGAACAGGTCATCAATCCTAGGAATGGGATACTTATTCTTGATTGTGGCCTTGTTCAATTGGCGGTAATCTATACACATTCTAAGAGAGCCATCTTTCTTTCGAACGAAATAGATGGGGGCACCCCATGGAGAAATGCTAGGCCTGATGAAACCCTTATAAAGTAGATCCTTCAACTGATCCTTCAACTCCTTAAGTTTGATGGGAGCCATCCTATAGGGAGGAATAAAGATGGGATTCATATCTGGAAGGAGATCTATCCCAAAGTCGAACTCCCACTTGGGAGGGACTCCGGGAAAATCCTCAGGGAACACTTCTAGAAACTCAATCACAACAGTGTTTTAAAAGGCAAGGGCGTAAGGCGAGGCATTTTACTTAGCACGGGGTGAGGCGTTAGCCCCGGGGCATTGGGACGTAATACCCATGGATCTTTAATTTATAATTTATAATTTATAATTTATAATATAGTAAAATAGTAGTATAATAACTCAAAAATTATAAAAAAAATACATTAACAATTTTTAAAAATTTAAAACATGTTTAAAGAAACTCATAGAAAATAAAACTTCGAGCATCATTTTACAAGTAGAAATAATGCAATGATATAATAGCTATTATGAGATTCAAATCAACTTTAACATTTTGACTCCAAATAATAAAATAATCACAATTTCATAGAATATATGACTATAATATGCAATTTACCTCCTAAAAAGAAATAATTTATAAACTATAAGTATTATAATTAAAACATCACTCCTTTCATGAATAAAAAAATATTTTCAAATAACAAAACAATAAAATATGATAATTTTGAGATATAGGAACCAAAAATATGAAGATCAATGACAAGTGAAGATATAATATCTAGCTATGTATTTTAAAAAGAAATGTTAAGTGATATTCATCATCACGACATTCGCAAATAGTAAATAAGCAATTAGTTTTCTCAACTTTCTTATTTCTGTAGATGAAAAAAACTACTAAACATCATTCATTTATTGAAGAATTATGAGGATCAATAATGTTGACTAAGAAATTTGACACATAATTGGGTAGAATTGTTAGGTGAGCCCCGATCATTGGGCATTAGGTGTGTTTTGGGCGTACGCTCGGGCGCTTAGGGCGTAAGCCTCACAGGACTTATGCCCCACACGTGAGCCCTAAGGCATTTTAACAGTGCTTCGCCTCGAGGCGAGCCTCGAGACTGCCTTTTAAAACACTGATTCACAATAGGAACAGAATGAAGGGATGGGGTTTTGGACTCTATGTCCATAACCCGCACTATGTGATAAACATACCCCTTTGAAATCATCTTCCTAGCCTTAAGATAAGATATGAAATGACCTTTCGAGGAAGGGGGACTACCTTTCCATTCTAAAACAGGTTCAATTGGAAACTTAAAACTGACACAATGAGTACGACAATCAACAGAAGCATAACAAGCATGCAACCAATCCATACCAAGAATAACATCAAAATATGTCATCTCCAACTCTACTAGATCGCTGAAGTGACTCTATGAAGGACTGAGATAGAGCAATTTTGGTAGGTCCTTTTGGCTAAGACTGACTCACCAACAGGACTGGAAACACAAAAGGGTTCTAAAAGCAATTCAGGATATACTTCAAATTTGCATGCTATATAAGGGGTCACAAAAGATAAGGAGGCAGCGGGGTCCAACAAAGCATACACATTGAAAGAGAAGACGTTCAACATACCAGTGACAACATCTGGGGAACCCTCCTGGTCCCGACGAGAGGACAGAGCATAAAGACGGTTGTGGCACTGACCACTAGAACTAGAAGTTGTGCCCTGCTGAGCTGGTCAACCTCCTGGGGCTGCTAGAGCAGACTGAACCCTACCACCTCCCTTCCCCTTCTTAGCTGAAGGGAAATCTTTGATACGATGTCCAGTCTGACCACAACCAAAACAACCCTCCCTACCAGCCAAACACTCACCGGGGTGATTCTTCCCACACTTGGAACAAATGGGAAAAGAAAGCCCCTTTGCACCACTACCCTGAGAATAAGAGCCTGCACCTCAACCAGGCTGATCATGACGGATCCTGGAGGCCTGAGAAGGAGTACTGGCCGAAGAATGCATAGGTCCTGATGACCTCTTCTGAAAGGAAGAACGATGTCTTCCTCCTAACTTCTGATGGCCAAAACCTGAACCCTCAGCTCTAGTCCTCTTGTTCTCCCAAGCCATCTCCCTAAACCTATCTCCCTCGATCGGGTGAGCATGGGTCATGAGTCTGGAAATGTTCATATCACTCAATAGGATAGAAGACCTATACTCTTTTTTCACCAAATCTGAAACCCCATAGATAAACTTACTCATTTGGTCATACGGGTCCGCTATCATAGAAGGGGCATACCTAGATAACTGAGTGAACTTCAAACTGTACTCTTGAACAGTCATAGAACCCTGTATCAAGTTCACAAACTCATCAGTCTTCTCTTTCCTCAACTCTCGGGGAAAGAATTGGTCGAGGCAAGCCCTCTTGAAACACTCCCAAGTCATAGGGACCACGTCCCTAGCTATAGCCTCCTTCCATTGGGTAAACCAGATATGAGCTACATCCTTGAGTTAGTAGGATGCGAGCTCTACACAATCAGTATCAACCACTTGTATAAAATCAAATATCTTCTTCACTTCATCAATAAAGTTAAGTGGGTCCTCACTCACGTTTGAACCCCAAAATTCGGGTGGGTTCATTCGGACAAAATCACGAACCTAGGCCGCTACCCCACCTTGAGGGTGGACTGGGATAGGAGTCGGTTGGTAAGCCTGGGAAGCCAAGGTCTGGGCTAGCAAATGGATGGTATTCCTATACTCTTCATTCGTGACCTCGGGGGCCAAAACTAGAGGAGCGGCATTTCGAGCGGCTCGATGAGGCATAGCACGTCGAGGCATGATCTGAAACGTACAAGGTAAGGACTAGAGGAACATTAAAGTTAAGCTCTATCGCACGATATGATCATGAAAGAAGTGAAGTTTTCTAGAACACCTCATAGCTTCCCTCTCATATGTGTGGCATGCTTCACACACATGAAAGATACTTTACTCGATGCGGCTTTCAGACATCCTAGGACTCTTGAACCTGAGGCTCTGATACAAAGTTTGTCATGCTCTGAGGTTACCCTCTAGATGTAACACGGGACGTGGAACCACAAGTTCCCCAAGCTAACCCTTGGTCATAGCATTCTCAAGTATAACAAAAGATAAGCGGATGCATAATAGATAAATCTGAAATCACATAAATGGATAATCAAGTCAAATAGGAATACAAAATCCAGAAAGAGACTCAAAATTTATCTATGTCTGAAAAGCCTATACTAATTACATAAGGAGTTGCTAGGACAAGACCTAGCTAACTCGAAGTGCGAAAAATAAAATAGCTAACATTGACGAAGAATATAATTAGTCCTCGACCTAAGAGGACTCACCAACAACTGACAGAAAGTGGCATGGGAGCTCTAGCCGCAGGTCTGAGAAGGGGCACATGAATCTACATCATCAAAGGATGCAACACAGGATATGCGTTAGCACTATGGAATGTACCGAGTATATGAGATATGCATGAATATGTCAAAAGATGCTAAGTATGCTTTAACAATCGAAATCATGCTTTAAAGGTAAAACTAGATGCAAATGACTCTATGAAATACGACAAGCTGAAAACATGATCATAAACAAAGAGTCTGAAATTTGAATAAGAGTCAATTAGATTTTTAAAGCATAAACTGTTTCTGAGGGAGGTTCCCTAACCGACATAGACCATGTGAGCTGCATGGAATCTAATGTATACGCCCATCGAAAGGACCCAATATACCTTGCCAGGGTATAAAGGCATGACTGTGGCGTGATCATTAAATCTGTTGCCCAACACAGGGGACTCATAAACCTACGAGGGCACGTAGTTCTGGGACTAAGGGTACTCTCACCCAGTCCAACTCGATGCTAAGTACTAATCCCAAAACATACATATAGCTCATATAATACTGGGGCATATATCTGATGCCAAAACTGATCATAACTATATACATATCTTATGTCAAAACTGTTTGAAAAGCAATAAGACATATCTTATGCCATGCAATTAAAATTTATACTTTTAAAGACTTAGCATAACTATAATTCAAATCATGCTTTACATTTCAAATTTCATACTTGAAGAATTAAGCATGCAATTTCATAAACACAAGAAAAAGGTCATGATATCTAATCATGTCAAATTTCTCTTGAAAACATGCAATTTAATGGTATTATACTAGAAAGAAACTTCAATGCTTGGGATTTTAAAACCAATAGGGGAATCATGGTCAAACCATAATTAAGCAATAAGAAGCCATGAACTTAAGCATAGAAACTGATTTCATAAGTTTTTCCCAATTTAGATCAAAACCCTAATTTCACAAGTTCATAAATCACTTTGAGAATTGGGGGTTTTGGGCACAAGGGTGAAAGGAACCCATTGTTGAAAACCCACATACCTTGATTGGAGTTAACCCACTTGAAATTGATAAGATTATGAGATTTGGACTTGGAGCTTGAAACCTTGAGCTTGAGAGAGTTCTTTTCCTTTTTGGGAGATGAATGAGGAAATGAGAAGGGACTTAGGCCAATGAGGGTGAAAACCCTTCTAGAAATAGCCAAAACGACATCATTTAGGAGTTAAAAGGGTGGGTAATGACTAAAATACCCCTGAGATTTAATTAGGAAAAAGCTGGAAAATGGGTCGGCTTCAGTAATCATGGGTCGATTCTACGGGTCGTCATTTGAATCACGACTCGTGGTTCCATTCGTGATTCCTGACAGGAACTTCAGGCTGCCAAAACACTTTTACGGGTCAATAGGACGGGCCCGTAGAATGAACGACGAATGGTCATTTGGAGTCGTGGTTCCTGGGGACCTAGTTTGTCCTTGGTGAAACCATGAGTCGGGACTATGGTTCATAATTTGGATGATGAGTCGTAGAATTGAGTCGTCATTTCAGAGTGATTTGTCAACCCTCTGATCTGAGTTTCACGAGTGGACAGCACAGACCCGTGGTTTGAACCACGGTCCATAGAATTTACTCGTGATTCCAGACCAGAGCCCGAATCAATCAGAAGGGGATCACGGTTCCATTCCATGACCCGTGGTTTGAACCACAATTTGTGGTTTGGACCCGTCATTCCTGAAACATGATTTTTTTTTGAGATTTTAACTTGGATAGCTGGTTTGATTTTCGAGGTGTTACACTAACCAGTGCTATAACTAGCACATCACCACAATTCAATGAGTAGTAACACCAGGTGTTATCATGGTCAACAATCAGGAAACCATTTACCCACCCCCTCAAACGACCATACTACTAAGGATCATCAATCTTGAACAAGCCAACTTATTTCAAATTCTCCACAATTCTGCTATACCCTTTTCAAGAGCTACTATCAGCTAATGATCATTCTCATAAAATAAGCCTATGAGCAATGTCCAACACTATTCAGCCAATTACAGATCATTTTTCCAAGTACTGCATAAGTGACTATTCCCACCAATGGACAATCATAATTTTACCAATACTCGAAAACTTGGTCCCACTATAATCTCACAGTTTCCTCGCTAACTACACATTATCATTACAATGCAAGTAGTTACTCAATCAAGGGTAAAAATCATCGAGTTAAATAAGGTCTGATGTTCGAATATATATAGGTTACCTCAACTATTTGTCACGATCCGAAACTGGGCCATGATGGTGCCTACATAACCCCCCAGTAGGCAAGCCAAACCCAACAATGTGAAAGATAATAAAGCAATTAAAATAAGGAAAAGCGGAAGACATAAATGAAAAAGATAGGGCCAATAACATAATACATACCACTGTACTAAATATACAAAAGATGGCCCTAAAGTGACAAAAGAGACAAGACATACACGAGCACCAACCCGGACCTGGTGTACTAGTACAAGAGCAACTAAAGTAAGCAGTAGCTATACAACATACTTTGTGATAAGATCTCTATTAGGGAGACTAATCAAAATCCATATGTGGAAATTAAATAAGCAAAATATATGTGGATTAAATCTAATTAACCAAGTTTATGGGCAACAAAGGACTTTATACCTTCACCTCCCAATTGAACTTGTTCAACCAACAATAACCCCTCAATCAAACATAGAGACAAACAAATTAATCCATAAATGGATGATTCTATGATTAATCAAGCAAAGAAGTTAATAAGCAATCAAAGGAATCCACCCCTAATCACTTATCTAAACTATTAGGAATCCACCCAATAGTACTACAAGGAATCCACCCAATAGATTTCTACACTAGATTAACTAATTGGGAATTCACCCCTAACCACTCACCTAAACTATTAGGAATCCACCCAATAGTACTCTTAGCAATCCACTCAATAGATTTCTACACTAGATTAACTAATTCAGAATCCACCCAATAACTACAAACTAGAATAGAAACTACAAGCTTTGAAAAACAACATTCAATATTCATTAAAATCTCCTAGCTAAGGGAAGAGAACCCCTATTTATACCTATTACATAAAGGCCCAATAGTGACTTTGAAAAATAGCCAAACATGGCCCAACGCACTGGATGTGCGTTTGAGGTATGATCTGCACCACTGGAAGTGCGTGTCGCACCAGTACTTTGCACATCTTGAGCAGGAGCCTTCTTGCAATTGTTCTTTTGGTGTGCGAAATGCACCAAGAAAAGTGCAAATCACCCCTTGGTCGCACCATCAAGCAGAATCACTGACAGCCTCTTCTTCCATGCAATCATCCATAAGTTGTAGATCCTTGATCTACGCGCTTCAATGGTCTCCAAAGCCTCTTTCTTCATGAATAAAGCTTGTAAGGCCTGCAGTTCTTTAGCTTGGCTCCTAGTAAATGGCCTTGTAGGGGTTGTGCTGGACGATATCGTATCATCCTCCCCTTTTTGAAAAGTATTCTTCCTCGAATCCATAGCTTCAACTACAACACAAGAATATAGATCACTCACATTGAAAACATTGTGAACATATACTCACATGGTAGATCGATCTTTTAGGCATTGTCGTTGATCCTTTAAAGCATTTAGTATGGGCCATCACCCCTTGGACTCAACTTTCCTTTGTGGAGTTAGGGAATTCATTCCTTCCGAAAGTGAGCCCAAACCCAATCATTGGGTTAAAGATCACTTTCTTTCTCCCATGGTTTTTCCAAAGAGCCATCTTGGAGTTACTCTTTTCCATGGACTCGCTTACCTTTATGTGGATCTTTACCATCTCCTTGGCCCTTCTCTTTGCATCTAAACTCACAACAACATCACTAGACAAAGGGGTTAAGGATAATGGAATCAATGGTTTGAACCCATAACACACTTCAAAAGAAGTCATGCCAAAAGAGGAGTGAAGAGACCAATTGTAAGCAAATTCAATCAAAGGTAAATGGTCCTCTCAAGAAGTTAGGTATTCTCTAATTATGCAATGAAGCATGCTCCCAAGAGTCCTATCGACTACTTCCATTTTACCATCCATTTGAGGATGACAAGAAGTAGAGGACATGAGCTTGGTACCAAGTGTACCCCATAGACTCTTCCAAAAATGGTTAAGAAATGTGGAGTCCCTATCACTAACAATAGTGTGAGGTACTCCATACAATTTAAGCACATGAATCACAAACAAAGATGCAACATGAGATGCATCATCACATTTATGGCATGGAATAAAATGAGACATTTTTGAAAATATATTCACTACCACAAAGATACTATCAAGCCCTATTTTGGTTCTTAGAAGTTCCAACACGAAATCCATGGAAATATCCATCCAAGGACCAAGAGGGGTAGGGAGAGGTGTGTACATACCTTGGGGCCGAGTCTTGGACTTGTCTTTCTTGCATTTGAGGAATTGTCCACAAATATTCTTCAAATCATGCTTCATCTTTGGCCAGTAGAATTGCTCCATGAGAATGTCAAGTGTTTTATTGACACCAAAGTGTCCCATCATTCCACCACTATGAGCCTCTTTGAGTAAGAGTTCCCTCCATGAGCTCATAGGTACACACATTTTTCCATCCTTGAACAAATAACCATCAAGCATTTAGAAATGTTCCACACACTTCCCTTTGCCAAGTTCATCACAAACCTCCTTGAAGTCGGAGTCCTTAGAGTAGAACTCATTGAAGCTTTCAAAGCCCATCATTCTAGAAGTGAAGGTCTTAACCAATACGAACCTTCTAGACAAACCACTGGCAACCATATTTTCTTTCCCTTGCTTGTAGTGGATCACATAAGGAAACGTTTCAATGAACTACACCCACTTAGAATGGAGCTTGTTCAACTTTGATTGCCCCTTGAGATGCTTCAAGGACTCATAATCCTTCCTTATCACAAACTTTTTGTGCCATATATAGTGTTGCCAATGAGCAAACACCCGCACAAGTGCATAAAACTCCTTATCATATGTTGAGTAGTTCAATGAGACCCCCTTTAGATTTTCACTAAAGTAGGCCAATGTATTGCCTTCTTGCATCAACACTCCACCAATACCAACACCCGAAGCATCACATTCAATTTCGAAAGCTTTATCAAAGTTGGGCAATTATAGCAAAAGAGAAGTGCTCAACATAGACTTCAATTCTAGAAATTCTTTCTCTTGAACATCTCCCCAAATAAAGGGTGTGTCCTTCTTGATCAATTCGGTTAGAGGGGAAGCAATAGTTCTAAATCCTTTAACAAAGCGTCCATAGAAACTTGCCAACCCATGGAAACTTCTCACTTCGATTGGATTAGAAGGAGTTTTCCAAGATCTAATAGACTAAACCTTTTCTTCATCCACCTCTACACCATTGGCACTCACCACGAACAGCAAGAATACCACCTTCTCTACACAAAATGAACACTTCTTGAGATTTGCAAAGAGCTTCTCACGTAGTAAAACATCAAATGCTTGCTTCAAATGATAAACATGTTATTCAATAGTTCTACTATAAACAAGTATGTCATTGAAATAAACGACTACAAATTTGTTGATGAAAGGCTTCAATACGTGGTTCATCAATCTCATGAAAGTTCTGGGGGCATTAGTCAAGGCAAAAGGCATAACTAGCCATTCATATAAACCAAACTTGGTTTTGAAGGCCGTCTTCCATTAGTTACCCGGGTTTATTCGAATTTGGTGATAACCACTTTGAAGATCAATCTTCGAATGGTTTTGAAGGCCGTCTTCAAGCATGTCATCAAGTCTAGGAATAGGATGTTGATACTTCATCATTATTTTATTGACGGCTCTACAGTGAATACACATCCTCCAAGTGCTAGCCTTTTTGAGAACAAGGATAACCAGTACGGCACAAAGACTAAGACTCTCTTTGACAAGCCCCTTTTCATGGGGTTCATCAGTTTGCCTTTGCAACTTCTTAGTCTCCTCCGGATTGCTTCTATAGGCCGGACGGTTTGGAATTTGATATACAGGCACAAAATCAATTTGATGCTCAATACCCCTCAAGGGTGGAAATCCATCGAGCATCTCTTCGGGAAATAAACCCTCATATTCTTGCAAAAGAGATGAAATGATACTAGGCAAAGCGCTAGTATCATGGTTAGCATGCAAAAATAGATCTTTGTTGACAAGGCACACTAGGAAGCATTCCTCATCAACACCTTTAAAAGAATTGCTTGGCTTATCTATCATGCACATATTGTTCTTCTTTTTAGCCAAGACACCATTTTCTTGCATATATGTGGAGCTTTCACTAACATCCTCCATCAACTTCATTTTCAAGCAGAGTTCCTTCATGACCAGGTAATTTTCACTCACTTGGTATGGAATTAAAGGAGCAAGAGAGAACTTTCGACCACCAAATATAAATGAATACTTATTGGTTCTCCCTTGATGTACAACATCCTTATCAAATTTCGAAGGTCTTCCAAGCAAGATATGACATTCTAACATAGGTACAATATCACAAAGAACTTCATCTTGATATTTACCAATGTAAAATTTAATACATACTTGCTTGAGGACCTTTATCTCACTGCTTTCATTGAGCCATTGGAGCTTTTAAGGACTAGGATGTTTCGTGGTAGGAAGTTGCATTCGTTCCACTAAAGTGTCGCTCACAACATTAGTGCAACTCCCACTATCAATGATCAAGGCACAAATCTTATCTAGGATCTTGCATCTAGCATGAAACAAGTTCTCCCATTGATCAAGCTCCTCTTTAGCAATAGCTCCCATGATTCGCCTGACAACACAAGACAAGTTTGTGTTCACAGGCAATGGCTCATCATCATCACATTCTAGAGGCACCCTTATATTCATAAGCATATCAAAGTTTGGCCTCTCTTCTATCCTCTCATCATCATCATTCAAAGGTGTTTCATTATCATCACCTTTGGGTTCTTCATCCTCACTATCTTTACCACACTCTTCATCTTCTTTGGTATGGTACCCATCTTTGTAATCCATAATTGTTCTTCGATTGGGAAATTCACTAGCAATGTGTCCCATTCCTTGACATCTAAAGCATTGAATAGTAGAAGGACGAGGAAAGTTAGGTTTTCATTGATTACCTTCCTTAGCCTTGTCATTCCACTTTGGCTTATCAACCTTTTCTTGAGTAGCTTGACCACTACCCTTGTTATGGTCTCGAGTGATAGAAGACTTCCACTTGTCATTGCTCTTTCTCCGTGAGAATGTTAAAGTACCCTTACCCTTATAGGCTTTCTCTTCTTTCAAGTCGTTCTCAATCATTGAGGAATCATGATAAGCTTCTTCCAAGTTGGCATAATGTTTAAGCCTCGTGGCCTTTGATATGTCTTGCCTCAAGTTGGTGACAAACCGAATCACCATGTTAAGGACGGGCTCATCATGATTAGACTTCATCCTCAAGCCTTCGAACTCATCAAAATACTCTTCAACACTCTTGGTACCTTGCCGGAGTATATACACCTTCTTCAAAACATCTTGATGATAAGTAGGCGTTATGTACCTCACCTCCATAAAAGCTAGCAAATGTTGCCATATAGGAATGTCATAAACGAGGTCTCAGGCTCGTTCTCTCACTTTGGACTCCCACCATATGGATGCATATCCCTCAAATTTAGTAATGGCATACATGGCTTTTAAAGCATCCGAAATGTTGTTGGTGAGAAAGATCCTTTCACTTTACAACCTCCACTCAAGGAACTCTTCCAGATCACTACTACCCTTGAAAGTTGAAAGGGTAACCTTGATGGTGTGCAATCCTCTATCTTGGTCACCATGATCTCCTTGTTGATAACTATTCCGATCATCAAAGTGACCACCATATCTTTTACCCCGATTACCATAAGGACCACCATGGTGATCATCCAACCATTCACCTAGGTATCCATTATCTTGCCATCTTGCACCTTGGTTCCGACCATATCCTCCGATTTGCACCCTATCTCTTGGTGCGCCATACCCTTATCTTCCACCATATTGAGGTCCATCATAGTTACGGTTAGCATTCATTTCCTCAAACTCATCGTAGAGTGGATTGTGGTGTCTATCTTGGTAAGGATCTTGGCTTTGGACATGAGGTACACGCAAGTTAGCATGTGATACATTTCAAAGTGCAGTTTGATTTTTGTTTGCTACAAAAGGACGTTCCTCTTGTAGCGGGTAATTTGGATGAGTGGAGTTTTATCTAACATTGTTTGGATAGTTAGATATTCGAAAAGGGGGTTATTGGTTATGTGGAGTGGAGCTTGGGTTGTTTCGGGGGTTGCATAAGTCGCGTGCATGCCTTGGGCTAATAGTCATTGAGGAACCCGTGTTCCTATTTGCTCCCGACCCATGAGTGGTATGAGGTGAGTCCTCCCGATTAGGACTCTCAACAATCACCATTCGATCCTCCATACGATCGATCCTTCCATTCATGATAGTTATGCCCCCACTTAAGTCCTCTATCTTCCCATTCATGTCTGCCATTTGCATTGTGATTGAGGCAAAGGCTGCCTCCATGTTAAAGGACCCGTTTCCTTCATAAGCACTATCAATTGCTTTCAACATCGTACCTGCTAAATTTAGCAAACGGGATTAGTAGTAAAGGTTCCTCACCCTCTTGTATGTGAACATTTAACTTACCTTCTATGCATCTTCCAAGGATTGATAGTGAACTACCTTCACTCAACCAAGTCACAAGCACTTATCTTTTGTGGAAGAAGGGATTCTTGTTACCCGAAAGAAGGATGACTCAAAATCAAACAGACGGAACCAAGAAGGTTTTCAACGAATGCTTAAATGAGAAAAGCTTCACAAGTAATTGGTACGAAATGAAATGGACGCAAGAGATCTAATCACAACTAAGTAGGACAAATACTTGTTGTTAATTAGTCTTAAGATTTCTAGATGATAAGAGAATCAAAGAAAATGAAACAAAGAAGATAGAACCTGAGATTTGTTGGAGAGAACTTGATTTGGAACTGCAAGTTGGTGCGGCAGCTTGTGCAAAATGCACAAAGTATAGTGCCCAATGCACCTCCTTCGCACAACAAAAACCAGAAACTAATCCTTCCTGGTGCGAAGTGCTGGTGCAAAATGCACCAAGCAAAGTGTTGGTCGTACCTCACTTCGCACAACACCAGGCAGAACACGTGAAGCCTCTGCGTTGGTACTCATTTTTCAGTTGTTTGTACTTTTTCTTCTTAGTACTTACCCTTTTTGGTAAATTATCTTTTGTACAAACACAAGTACTCTTTCCTTTTGCTTCTCCTTTGGATCAAATACCTTTATTTCACCTTCTTCTTCAACAATACCTTGAAGAACACCAAACACCAAGAACAACTTATGAATTTCAAATTTGCAACTCTCTCAATTTAACTCAGAATGACTCCAAATTTGAAATGTAGCCTCTCCTTGATATAGAGAACAAAGCCCGGTACAAATTAGAATAAAATCAAACCAAATTGCAGAGACCCATTTTGTGTTCTTCAAGTTCTTCAAACTTCAAAAATGGTGACTCCTTCAAACCATAACGAAATTTCTTCAAACTTGAGATTCAAGCTCCTTATGAATAGGAGATCAAAGCCCAATAGGTTTGATGTCTCAAATCAACCGTGATCTCGAACGTGTTCTTCAAGATTCTTCACCCAACAATGGTGACTTCTTCAATTCAACTCCAAAAAAGCTCAAATCTCATATCTAGACTCAATTGATACTAGAGAACACAAATCTAGTATCGAATTTTCAAACAAAACACTAGATCAATAATCTTTTGTGAAAATTTTCTAAAAACATTTTCCATCTAATTTTTTTTTGAAATTTTAAGATTTATGAACCTTGGATTAAGAATTATGGGAACAATCCTTTAGCCTAAGTTCTGATACCAAATGATAAAATCTCGATTAGAGAGACTAATCAAAATCCAAATGCGAAAATTAAACAAGCAAAAGATACGTAGATTAAAGCTAACCAAGTTTATGGGCAACAAAGGACTTTATACCTTTACCTCCAAATTGAGCTTGTTCAATCAACAATAACCACTCAATAAAGAGACAAACAAATGAACCACAAATGGATAACTCTATGATTAATCAAGCAAAGAAGTCAACAACAAATCAAAGGAATCCACCCCTAATCACTCACCTAAACTATTAGGAATCCACCCAATAGATTTCTACACTAGATTAACTAATTGGGAATGCACCCAATGAGTACAAGGTAGAATAACAACTACAAGATTTCAAAAGCAACATTCAATATTCATCAAAATCTCCCAGCTAAGGGAAAAGAACCCCTATTTATAGCTATTACAGTAAGGCCCAATAGTGACCTTGAAAGATAGCCCAACTTGGACCAATGCACTGGATGTACATTTGAGGTGCGATATATACCACTAGAAGTGCGTGTCGCACCAGTACATCGCACATCTTGAGTAGGAGTCTTCTTGCAGTCTTGTGCTTTTGGTGTGTGAAATACACCAAGCAAAGTTCGCATCGCCCCTTGGTCTCACCATCAAGCAGAATCACTGGCAACCTCTTATTCCCATGAGATCATCCATAAGTTGTAGATCCTTGATCTACGCTCTTCAATGGTCTCCAAAGCCTCTTTCTACATGAATAGAGCTTGTAAGGCTTGGAGTTTTTTAGCTTGTCTCCTAGTGAATGGCCTTGTAGGGGTTGTGCTGGAAGATATCGTATCATCCTCCCCTTCTTGAAAAAGATTCATCCTCGAATCTGTAGCTTCACCTATAACACAAGAAGATAGATCACTCACCTCTAAAACATTGTGAACATTATACTCACATGGTAGATCGATCTTATAGACGTTGTTGTTGATCCTTTTAAACACTTGGTACGGGCCATCACCCCTTGGACTCAACTTCCCTTTGCAGATTTGGGGAATTCTCTCCTTCTGAAAGTGAACCCAAACCCAATCATTGGGTTGAAAGATCACTTTCTTTCACCCATGGTTTTGCAAGAGAGCCACCTTGGAGTTATTCTTTTCCATGGCCTCCCTTACCTTTACGTGGATCTTCACCATCTCCTTGGCCCTTCTCTTTGCATCTAAACTCATAACAACATCACTAGACAAAGGGGTTAAGGATAATGGAATCAATGGGTTGAACCCATAACACACTTCAAAAGGAGTCATGCCAATACAGGAGTGAAGAGACCGATTGTAAGAAAATTCAATCAAAGGTAGACGGTCCTCCCAAGAAGTTGGGGATCCTCTAATCATGCAATGAAGCATGCTCCCAAGAGTCCTATTGAATACTTCGGTTTTACCATCCATTTGAGGATAACAAGAAGTAGAGAACATGAGCTTGGTACCAAGTGTACCCCATAGACTCTTTCAAAAATGGCTAAGAAACTTGGAGTCCCTATAACTAACAATAGTGCGAGGTACTCCATGCAATTTAAGCACATGAATCACAAACAAGATACAAAATGAGATTCATCATCACATTTATGGCATGGAATAAAATGAGACATTTTTTAAAATCTATCCACTACCATAAAGATACTATTATGCCATCTTTTGGTTCTTGGAAGTCCGAACACGAAATCCATAGAAATGTCCATCAAAGGACCAAGAGGGATAAGGAGAGGTGTGTATATACCTTGAGGACGAGTCTTGGACTTGGCTTGCTTGTATTCGAGGCATTGTCCATATAGCTTGTCCATATTATATTTCATCTTTGGCCAATATAATTTCTCCATGAGAATCTCAAGGGCTTTATTGATACCAAAGTGTCCCATCATTCCACCACTATGAGCTTCTTTTAGAAAGAGTTCCCTCCATGAGCTCATAGGTACACACACTTTGCCATCCTTGAATAAATAACCATCAAGCATTTGGAAATGCTCCACACGCTTCACTTGGAAAAGTTCATCACAAACCTCCTTGAAGTCGGAGTCCTTAGAGTAGAACTCCATTAAGCTTTCAAAGCCTATCATTATAGAAGTCAAGGTGTTAACCAATATGAACCTTCTAGACAAACCATCGGCAACCATATTTTCTTTCCCTTGCTTGTAGTGGATCACATAAGAAAATGTTTCAATATACTCCACCCACTTAGCATGGAGCTTGTTCAACTTTGATTGCCCCTTGAGATGCTTCAAGGACTCATGATCCGTCCATATCAAAAACTCTTTGTGCCATAGATAGTGTTTCCAATGAGCAAACACATGCACAAGTGCATAAAACTCCTTATTGTATATTGAGTAGTTCAATGAGGCCCCCTGTAGCTTTTCACTAATGTAGGCCAAAGGTTTTCCTTCTTGCATCAACACTCTACCAATAGCAACACCTAAAGTATCACATTCAATTTCAAAAGCTTTATCAAAGTCGGGCAATTATAGCAAAGGAGAAGTGCTCAACATAGACTTCAATTCTTGAAAGGCTTTCTCTTGAACATCTCCCCAAGTAAAGGGTGTGTCCTTCTTGATCAATTAAGTTAGAGGGGAAGCAATAGTGCTAAAGCCTTTCACAAAGCTTCGATAAAAACTTGCCAACCCATGGAAACTTATCACTTCGGTTGCATTAGTAGAAGTTAGCCAAGATCTAATAGACTCAACCTTTTCTTCATTCAATACTTCGCACATCTTGAAAAGAAGCCTTCTTACAGTCTTGTGCTTTTGGTGTGCGAAATGCACCAAGAAAAGTGCACATTTCCCCTTGGTCGCACCATCAAGCAGAATCACTAGTAGCCTCTTCTTCCCGTGCGATCATCCATAAGTTGTAGATCCTTGATCTACTCTCTTCAATGGTCTCCAAAGCCTCTTTCTTCATGAATATAGCTTGTAAGGCTTTGAGTTCTTTAGCTTGGCTCCTAGTGAATGGCCTTGTAGGGGTTGTGCCGGGAGATATTGTATCACTCTGTCTATCCAAAATACAAAATATAGACCGAATATACAAGATGGAAAGCATGTACAGTATCCAAGGCATCGAAATCTCACCGCGACCCAAACTGTAACAGGCCTCGAACGAAGGGAGGATCAGTGAGGGTGGCTCATACTAGGTGTTGCATCAGAAAAAGATGCAGAGTGTAGTTTGAGTACCAAGACAATGGGTACCCAGTAGGCATCATAGGCCGACTGAGTGTAAAACGATAATATATAAATGTAAATTATAGTAAAGCAGCTAAAATACTGGGATCTACCTAAATCTAGTTATAAAGCCAAAAATCAAAACAACCAAGCGAATAAAGGTGAAGTAATAACAAGATCAAACCCAAATCAACCGACAATCCCAAAGCACCAAAGCCAATGTAATATGATGGAACAATGATGTAATGTATGAATGCATAATAATATAAACCCACAATACCGCATAGGTTGCCCGGAATACCGCATAGGGTGCCCAGAATACCGCATAGGGTGCCCGGAATACCTCGTCGGACTATGCATATATATGTATGTAGGTACATGGAAGGTAAAAACCTGGAATGACGCATCGAGGGTTCGGAATACCGCATCGAACTATAAATATATGCATAAAATAGTATTTCCTCTTTTTCCTTCCAAAATCCATAGTAAACCCCAATATAATTTAATTCCAGTCCAAAAATTACCGTAGCCGTAGTAAACCTCATTTGAACCAAAAACCTTGAAAAATACTTAACTCATGTGTCAATGACATGTGATGCAGTATGAGCATGAAATATCCATATCCAGAGAAAACCACACACAACAAGGCAAAACAGGGCAAAATACCCTCCAAACTAAGAAAACTGACCCGAAGCTCCATCCTAATCCAAGCTATGGCCTCGGGCCCACAGTTACACACAACAGTAGAATAAAGCGAATAAAATAGGAAAGTAAAAAGCGAAAATCACACAGCATCTCTACGCTACCTCTAAAATCTCCTAAAGGCAAAGTAAGGATTCTAAGCTAGCCACAACGACACTACAAGCTCGTAGGCTAAGGATAAACATAATAGTTCTAAACTATAATTCAAAATGGCCAATTTAAAGCAATAAACAGGATTTAAGCCTAAGTCTACCTAAAGTCCAACTTAGCGTTCCAATAACATATAAGTATATATAATCTATCTAAACTCAGTCTAGGAAGTAAACTGTAACCTACCTCGGGGCCGAATTACAAATACAAATTATCACTCGTGTGCCTTCCCCTTCCGAGCAGCCTCAGAAAGTTGCCACGCTATCAAAAACATAACCCAGGTGTCAATACGAGAAGAATGACACCCATATTCCTATACAAAAATTTGGGCAGAAAATTGGGTTAAAAAATGACCCTCGGGGCCCGCTCGATGATATAGAAAATAAAAATCATAATTATGTTTGCAACGGGTTAAAGAACCCATTCCCAAAAGTTGAGTGCAAAAGGGACTCATTTCGGGGCCCAAATAAACCCCGAAGTCCTACAAGTAAAAGGGAATTCACAAGGGGAAAACCAACAGAATTTAATGGGATTTAAGGAGAAATAAATAATGGAAAGAGAGGAGAGGCATAGAGGGTACTTACTAGATGAAGTATGCTGAGAAAATGGAGCTAGAACCGGAGCTGAAATGCATATCAATGGAGAAAATTCGAAATGTTGGAGGAGAAAATGAAGTTGGAAGCATAAATAGTTGTCTGGGGTCCTTCGTCGCGATGGCGAGGGACCCCACGCGATCGCGAGGAAACATGGGCAAGACCAACGCGGTCGCGACTGTCCAGCCACGCGATCACATAGAGCAAGTTGGACTGGGTCCCATCCTGCTTCATCCTGGTCACGAGGAGCAACCCACGGAATCTCGATGGTCAAGAATCTAGACCATCGTGAACACGATGGTCACCTAGCGGTCTCTACGACCAAACTGTTCTAAGCTCCATAGCAGCAAGAGGCAAACACAAAGGCTAAAAAGTCACCTGACGGGCCCTCGAGATTCATTCAGAACCTCATGAACACAAACCAACCATGCTACCCTGCCAGAAACATCATTCTGGACTCAATGCAATCGATGAAACTTCCAACGGAAATTGTTTTAGTAAAACATGGGGCCCACGCCCAAAACTAACTTGGAACCCAATACCCAAAAACAAGTCTGAAATCCTCAAGACCGAAAACAAAGGTCCCTTTAGCCCAAAGTCGACATTCTGAAGCTAATAGCACTGACGAAATTTCCATCCGAGGCCATCTTTTCTGAATGTTGACCAAAGTAAACCCCACAAGCCAAACTTGCCTGAAATACAGAAAACAACACAAACCCAAAATGAAAGCCCCCAATCCCAGACCAAGGGTCCCACTAGACCAAAATCCCCATTTCGGAGCCAACGGAACTGTGAGAATTCAATTCTGAGCATGTTTACTAGGAAAGTTGAACAAAGTCAAAGATTTTCTAAGTTCAATTTCTCAAATAGGGAAATGGTCATAACGACCTTACGAATGGCCCGGGCATCGAACTGTCAGTCCCGGCAAGTCATAAATGACCTGTAACCACTGAGGGAAAGCTCAAAATGCAAAAAAAGCACAAAAAATAGAAAATGACCTGAAGGGTCATTATAACATCCACTACTAAAAGAACTTTCATCTACAAAAGTTAGAAAAGGGATAGTACCTAAAGAGTCAAAAAGACGAGGACAGTGGGTCCGCATGTCGGTCTCAATCTCACAAGTATCCTCCTCGACAAAATGATGCTGCCACTGAACCTTAACTAACAAAATCTCCTTGGACCTCAACTTTCTAACCTGCCTGTCCAAAATGGCAACATGCTCCTCCTCAAATGCTAAGAACCCATCCAACTGAATTGACTCCAACTGAAGCACGTGAGACTCATTCGGAATATACCGACGCAGTATAGAGACATGAAAAACTGGGTTAACACTGGAGAGAACAGGAGGCAAGGCCAACTCATAAGCAACCTTCCCAATATGACAAAGGATCTCGAATGGTCCAATGAACCTAGGACTGAGCTTACCCTTCCTCCCAAATCTCATAATGCCCTTCATTGGTGACACACGGAAGAACACACTATCACCAACCATGAACTCTAGGTCTCGAACTCTTCAGTCAACATAGCTCTTCTGCATACTCTCTTGAATGACCCAAACTTTATTCATAGAATCACGAAGCATGTCGGTACCCCACGGTCTAACATCAAAAGCAGCAAACCAACCCACCAGAGATCTACACCGCCTACCATACAAAGCCTCGAACGGAGCTATTTGAATGCTAGAGTGGTAACTATTATTATATGCAAACTCTTCCATGGCTATACACTGGTCCTATAAACCCCCAAAATCAATAACACAGGCTCGCAACATATCCTCCAAAGCCTGAATAGTACATTCTGACTGACTGTCTATCTATAAATGAAAAATGATGCTAAGCTTAACTCTAGTACCTAACTCTCTCTGAATAAACCTCTAGGAATGTGAAGTGAACTAGTACCACAGTCAGAAATGATAGAAACTGGCACACCATGCAAATGGAAAATCTCTCTAATATAGATTTGAGCCAATATCTTGGAACTATAGGAAGTCTTAACTGGTAGAAAGTGAACAGACTTCATCAACCTATCCACGTTAACTCAAATAGCATCAAAGCTCCACAAAGTACGTGGAAAACCGACTACAAAGTCCATATCTATTTTCTCGCATTTTCACTTCGGAATGGGTAGCCTCAGAGACAAACCACATGGCCTCTGGTACTCAAGCATCACCTGCTGACAGTTCAAGCACCTAGACATGAAAGCTGAAATATCCCTCTTCATCCCACACCACCAGTAGTGCTACCTCAAGTCATGATACATCTTAGCTGCCTCAAGATAAATGTAATATCTAGAACAATGTGCCTTCTCTAAAATTAATCTAACCAGGTCACCAACTATAGGAATGCAGATACGACCCTCAATCATCAGAATACTATCTAAATCTAAAGTCTCCTTCCTAGACTCACCAATCAACACCTTGTCATAAAGTATCCTCAACCTCGTATCATCAAACTATCATGCTCGAATATGCTCCAACAAAGAAGATTTATCCTCTACACAAGGAAGAATGCAGCCAGGCTCAGAAATGCAAGTCTAACTAACCTGATAGCCAAGGACTGGATGTCCAAAGCTAAAAGTGTCTCCTCTGTCGCTAAGAAAGCCAACATACCCATACTCACTACCTTTTAGCTCAAAGCATCTGCCACCACATTTGCCTTGCCTGAATGATAGAGGATAGAAATGTCATAGTCCTTTAGTAACTCCAACCACCTATGCTGCCTCAAATTTGGATCCTTCTGGCTGAAACTGCACTGAAGACTATGGTGGTCTATAAAGATCTCATAATGCACGCCATAAAGATAATGCCTCCAAATCTTCAATGCAAAGACTACCATTGCTAACTCTAAGTCATATGTGGGGTAGTTCCTCTCGTGAACCTGCAACTGTCTGGAAGCATATGCAATAACCTAGACCTGCTGCATCAACACACAACCCAAACCAATACCCGAAGTGTAACACCACAGAACTCGCAAGACTAGACTCAGCTCAGAAAAACTAGAAAGAACTAAAAATGTTCAACTGTCAGCCAATCATCCTAAAGATTTGGAGACATTACTTCTATGGTGTCCATGTAAATGTGTTCACAGATCATAAAAGCCTCCAATATGTGTTCACACAGAAGGACTTTAATCTTCATTAGAGAAGATGGCTCGAATTCCTCAAAGACTACAATATGAATGTGCTCTACCATCTAGGTAAGGCTAATGTAGTGGTTGATGCCCTCAGCAGACTGTCCATGGGTAGTGTGTCATATGTTGAGGAAGAGAAGAAAGAATTAGCCAGAGATATTCATAGGCTTGCTCGCTTAGGAGTTTGCCTCATGGACATGACAGATGGTGGTGTGATAGTCTAGAATGGGTCAAAATATTCATTGGTAGTGGAGGTTAACGATAAATAGGATAATGATCCCATATTACTTTAGTTGAAAGGTACAGTTCATCAGTAGGGAGTTGAGGTTTTCTCCCAAGGGGAGATGGTGTGCTTCGCTACCAGGGTCATTTGTGTGTACCAAATGTGGGTGAGTTGAGGCAACAGATTCTTATAAAGGCCCATAATTATAGATATTCTATTCATCTCAGTTCCAATAAGATGTATTGTGATCTACGAAAAGTCTATTAGTGGAACAACATGAGGAGAGACATCGCAGATTTTATGGCTAAGTGTCCCAAGCAGTCAACAGGTGAAAGTAGAACATCAGAAACCAGGAGGTGTGACTCAAGATATTAGCATTCCTACTTGGAAATAGGAGGTGACCAATATGGATTTCATACGGGTTTACCTCGTACTCGCAGACAACACGACTCCATTTGGGTGATAGTAGACAAAATTACTAATTCAGCTCACTTCTTAGCTGTGAAGGCTACAGATTCAGCGGAGGACTATGTTAAACTATACATCAACGAGATAGTCATGTTTCGTGGGGTTACCTTGTTTATCATCTCATATAGGGGTCCTCAGTATACATCTCATATAGGGGTCCTCAGTATACATCTTATTTTTGGAGATAATTTCAGAAAGGTCTTGGTACTCAGGTGAATCTCAATACAGCATTTCATCCGCAGATGGATGGTTTTGTAGAGTGTACCATTAATACCCTAGAGGATATGTTGAGGGCTTATGTGATTGATTTCAAAGGTAGTTGGGATGATCACCTACCTCTCATAGAGTTTGCCTATAATAACGGTTTCTAGTCCAGTATTCGGATGGCCCCATATGAGGCACTTTATGGACATAGATGCAGGTCACCGGTTGGGTAGTTCAAAATAGGTGAAGCAGATTTGATTGGAACAGATTCAATTCATAAGGCTATGGAGAAAGTTTAACTCATTAGAGAAATACTAAAGACATCTTAAAGTCATTAGAAGTCCTATGTTGATGTGAGGAGAAGGGACTTAGAGTTTGAGATCGATGATTGGGTGTTCCTGAAAGTGTCACCCATGAAGGGGGTGATGATATTTGGAAAGAAAGGGAAGCTTAAACCCAGATATGTAGGTCCTTATAGAATCTTAAAAAGGATTGGTAATGTGGCTTAAGTGTTGCTAGCACAACTAGTAGTGGTGCATCCATTCTTACATATTTCTTTGTTGAAGAAGTGTGTGGGTAATCCGCCATTGATTGTGCCTTTAAAGAGTGTGGCTGTGAAGGATAACCTCACCTATGAGGAGGTCCTAGTTGAGAATCTTGACCGTCAGGTTCGTAGGTTGAGAAATAAGGAAGTCACTTCGATGAAGGTTGTGTGGAGGAATCATTCAGTCGAGGGAGCTACTTGGGAAGAAGAGCAACCATGATAGCCAAGTACCCTCACCTTTTCCCTTCCGATTCAGTTTCAGCTAGAGGTAATAGTTCCTCTCCACTTTCTTAGTTTACTCTTGTGAAATTCAGCCTCAGTATCATGTTCCCTCAGTTATCCTTGCATTCCAGCATGTTTGCATATCCATGGAACTAAGTTTAGTTAGATATCAGTTTATAGTAGTTAGTTGGTAGGGATTGCAGCTCTTTCTCTCCAAACTCAGCTTGTTTAGTCTTCATTCGAGGATGAATGATCCCAAGGGGGAGATATTGTAACACCCAAAAACTCCCAAGCCTAGAATCAGCTCTGAAAAACCAGAAAGAAATAAAAAAGTTCAACTATCAGCCAATCTACGAGTCAGATCCATGAGTCGTGGAAGAGTCCATGAGTCGTGGACTAGACCTATGGAATCAGATCAGAGCCTTGACGATTTCCCTAAGAACCACATGACCTATTTCCATGAGCCGTAGAGCAATCCACGAGTCATGGAATGGTCTCGTGGGACTCAGACCTTGGGGTCATCAACCCCTCAAGAACCACGATAAGGTTCTACGAACCATGGATGGTTTGACGGGTCATGAACCCAATCGTGGAACTCATACCCGCAGCTATACAATGAGGTCCAGGAACCGCGATAGGGTTCCATGAGCTGTGGAAGTTTCCACGAGTCATGGAACCCATCCGTGGAACCTGAGTCACAAATTTTAACAGTTTTCTTTTAATTAATTCAGGTGCATTCCAGTCTTTTCCCTACCCTTTTAATTCCAAACCTTAGTCATTTTGGGAGGTAATTAAAGGGACTTTCACTCTTATTTTCCCATTCTTCCTAAACTAATCAGACTTAGAAAAAAAAAAGAAAAGAGGACATGGATTCTACCCTTCCCATCCTGCTATAGTGACTTGCACATCGCTATGGCAACACCCAACAACAACAGCCCAAAAAATTTACCATTTTCTGCAAAATTCCCTCATTCCCCTTGCCTGTTTTCAATATTAACACATGAAATCGCATTATGGCCTTTAACATAATCCCAAGACCAAATCCAGCAATGCATAGACAAGAACTCAACATCACATTATTTACATCCAGTTATGAAACATACCAAGAAAACCTTTTATAACAGCAAATTATGCTATTATGCAACAATAGCCCTTTTCCCATGGTTTTCAATCAAATCCTGACTGTCACAAAATCGAATTTTTACTATTGTCATAAGCCAGTTTTTATCTCCTTGCCATTTTTAACAATGATAAGTCAATGCATAACAATAAGAACATAGTTTCAGCTAAGCCACATAGCAAATAATTTCCCTTTAAACATCAACAAAGGACCAAATTATGGCATGTCACTAACCACAAATTCCATAGTAATTCAAGCAATTCCACACCACATATTCGCAGTCATTCAAACAACGCAATGCACATAATCACAAATCTCAGGTCTCATTACTGAATCAAGCCCTGTTTATTATCCTTTATTCACCTTATGGATGGCTGTTAGCAGATTCATCCTTGAATTTACATAGCATCTAAGGCCAGATACCAATTGGAATTGAGACTATCTCTGGCTATTCTATCACAGATGGTGGTGTGATAGTCTAGAATGACAAGGGAAATTCCCTTGCTTGTGTCATTTCAGTCAGAGTCAAACGACATCCAGTTACCTCATTGAGATACCAACTAGAATTGAGAGATACCAATTAGACTCAACCCATACAAGCAAGCAACAGACTATACAAAAGGAGGCAAGAAGTGGAACAATTTCATAGAATTCTTTATAGCTCCCCAAAGATTAGATGTGGACGTCAACACACTAATCCGCAGGACTCTATTAGACATTTGCTCTTGTACTGGGAAACCATAACCTTGGCTCTGATACCAAATTGTCACGATCCAACTATTGGGTCATGGGTCACCTACTCTAAGCACCTAGATAGGAGAACCCTTACCACCGTATTTAAAATAGGCCTACGGAAATAAAATAGAAACATGAATATTGTCTTTAATATATAAAAATAGTTGCAAAAACTTTGAGTATAGTGAAAACTTTTACAAGTGCAATGAAATATGCCATGAACCATCCCTAAGAACAAGTCTAAATAGGTACAAAAGCTCTAAGAGGAAATACAAAGTAAAGGTAAGACACAGCTCCCACCATTGGAAAAAAAGGAGTAGAAGCTGTTGGAGACTGTTATCCGCATCCCCTGAGAAACAACAACTGATCTTGTAACTAGATTATACCCAAAAAGGTATAGCAAGAGTAGTATTAGTACAAATAACATGTACTGATAGGCATCATCGGTCGATCCAAATCCACCACATAATATTATGTATATAATTAGAAGAAAACATACAACTTGAAAGTAATACGGTCTATATCCTTTATCAACAACCCTTATTACCCAGGTAAGTCATCCTTGGACCTTATATATTTTTTCCCAAGCCTCCCTACCTCATTCTGATGCCAACTCTACAATTAGAAGGCATTCTACACTTGTATCCCATTCACAACCTGACCCCTTATAACACTAAGACTCTCAAAGCCTACCTATCTTGCCAAATAATAAAAATACCTTACAAGTTTCAATCATGTAATCAAATTACTAACTAACCCTATTAGCAGGTATGTCTCCCTCACTTAAGATCCAAAGTCAACAACCTTGTCCCTTAGCCCTTAGCCAGGACAATAGACTACCTGTGAGTTCTGTGTATTCAATCCCCAAGGTTCCTTACCCTTGACATCCCGCTAGTTCAGGCACTCACAAAATACTAGTCTTATTTCAGTAACCCAATCAAACATGACTCCCAAGGAACCTTAGTCCCTCCAAGCCCACCCATTTTAGACCCATCAAACAATACACCTCACAACCTCTAGTCATGTGACCAACTAGCTCAGAAATCACAACTAGCCGTCCAATCACTCTTGCCAAAAATAGGAATGGAAAATGTACAACATTAACAGAATATTACCAGACAACATGATTCTGCCAAGCCCACATGACTACCAATAAGACCCCTAGTAAATTATTGGACTCAACAACTATATAAGTCATGCCCAACTATGCAAGTATCCAAACTATATATAACTATATCACAACTTGAAAGCCACCTGGACCTCCCAAGGATCCCTAGAACATCATCTATGGTATTTAATATGAAACCCTGGTTTACAAAAGAAACTACATTATCACTTAAGCACACTAACCTGGCCCCTCAAGGACCAATATGTATGTTAAGTAATAATAAATTATGTCCCTTTCAGGAAACCAACATGTAATGAACATCACTAATAGATAAACCTGGTTCACTCAAGGAGCAAACATGTAATGAACATCAATAACAGATAAGCCTGGTTCACTCAAGAAACTAATATGTAACGAACATCAATAACATATAAGCCTGGTTCACTCAAGGAACCAACAAGTAATGAACATTAATAACAAATAACACTGGTTCACTCAAGGAACCAATAAGTAATGAACATCAATAACATATAAGCCCAGTTTACTCAAGGAACCAACATGTAATAAACATTAATAATAAATAAGCCTGGTTCACTCAAAGAACTAACACACATATAACATTCAATCCTATAGAAGGCATGGTACATGAGCCAACCATAAGAAATCTATACCAGGTGTGGTACTCGAGCCGACTAGAATGGATCCTATACTAGGAGTGGTACCCGAGCCAACTGATATAAAACTTGTACTATGCATGGTAACTGAGCCAACCGATAGATATCCTATACCAGGCGTGGTACCCGAGATAACCAATAATCACATATATTATACAATCATAAACACAATGAATATAACTATACTTGTAAAACCACCAAGTATTAAGACAAGTTCATTGCATGAGATTGACAGCAAGATATCATTTCACATTCAATTCCTTATCCTAAACGCGTATTGTATAAGAAATATTAATATAATAGTTAATATGCACACATAATGTAATGTGAGAAACAATTCAACCACCACCTACCGAACCAAACCTGGTTAATTATTTCAACCTTGATAACCTGTCTGAAGACCAATCAATGGCTTATTCAACTAAGCACAAGAATTCATTTACCTTAAATTTTAGACCCCTTAAGAGTATACTGTAATGACCCTTCAGGTTATTTTTGAGTTTACACCTTATTTGTACTGCTACAGCTTTCCGGTAGCGGCCCCAAGTCATTTATAACTTGTTGGGACTAGTTGTTCAGTGCCCTGGTCATTCGTTTGGTTGTTTTGGTCGTTTGCCTGTTTTAGAGCCTTAACTTAGAATAATATTGACTTTAGTCAACATTCTTGGTAAACATGCTCGGAATCAAATTTCAACAGTTTCGTTAGCTCCAGAGCATCAATTTTGGTCTAGTTAGACCCTGGGTCAGGTTCTGGGAGCTTTCAGTTTAGTTTTGTTTGGGCTTTTGTGTTTTAGCCAAGTTGAACTTGAAAGTTTGACTTTGGTCACCATTCGAAGAAGACAACCTCAGATAGAAATTATGTTTATACTATATGCTCCGGAATGTCAACTTTGGGCTAGGGCAATCTTTGGGTTGGGTCCCGAGGCTTCTGGACTTATTTTGGGATATTGAGTTCTGAGTTAGTTTTGGGCATGGGGCTCACTTTTCCTTAAAATGATCTCTGTTGGTAAATTTGTTAATTCCATTGAGTCCAGAATGTCGTTTCCACTCAAATAGCTCTATTGGTTTGTGAGTATTGGGTTCTTATTGTGCCTGGAATGCCACATAAAAGTTTAGAAAATTGCAAGTTTTTCTGTTACGGGCCAGCTTTAAATAACTGTTGGCAGCTTTATTTTCAGCTTTTGCTCTCATCTTCCCAACTCGTTTTCTCAACCATTCTTACACCAAATTCCATCAAATCTTTACCTGCTCTTACCCATAACTTGGAGGAATAATTGTTGCTGATCCGGGTGTGTTTCTTGGCCTTGTGAATAGGTCAAATCTGTTGTTAACTTCCGTTAATTTTCACAAATTTCATTCTTTAAATTCTTGTTTTTCACGATTTTCATCTCATTTCTTTCACTTCTTTCAACTCCAACTTCATTTTTCACAAATCTAATTACTCAAGAACAGTGTGGGCTCGTGGGAATTCTGCAAATTATTGTTAATCTCGCTCATTTATCATTGGTAAGCCTCTTCTTCTTCAAGCCTTGTTCTTCTCTTCAAGATCAAAAACCTCCATGGTTAAGGCTCTTACAAGATTGATTTTTCTTGGGTTGAAGCTGCGTTGGAGAGCTTGATTGTTCGTGGTAGTTGTAGTTCCGGTCCGTGGTCGATTCTTGCTTCCAAATTTGTACATTTCCGCCCTTGAAAATTGCAATTCTCCACTTTTGTTCTCATGAATTAGTAGTACTTTGAGGCTTTTTTGAGCCCCAAAACGAACTCTGTTTGCTCTCAAATTTCGAGCATCGGTTCCTAAATACACCGCAGACATAATTGTGAATTTTCTTTTCTTTTTTGCTGCATGAGCCCCGAGGGTCATTTTTCAACTTGATTTTTGGCTCAATTTTCCGTATAGCAGTATGGGTGTTATTCTTCTCGTCTTGATACCTAGATTATGTTCTTGATAGCATAGCAGCTTTCCAAGGCTGTTCGGAAGGGGAAGGCACACGAGTGATGGTTCATGTTACAGTTCAGCCCCGAGGTAGGTTACGGTTTAAACTCCTTAGACTTCGCATATATAGAATAAATTTGTACTAATGGGCATCCTTGAGTTGGGATTACTAGTTTGTACCACAGACCTTGACCGCTTTATTCATGTCCGATTCCTTTTCTTCCTCCAATGGTTATAGTATTTTCTATAGATGATACTATCACCCTTGTGGTCTTGTGTGGCCTTGTTTGACTCTGGAACATAGATGGTGGGTTATATGGGAATGTATGTGAGTCTCGGGCATCATTGTTATTATTGTAGAGTTAGCTATATGTGCTGTAGAATAATTGGAGCATGTGCAGGGCCAATAGGGTGATTGTGGGTCGGGAGCCACTGTTGTGATTGTGTATACCATTCATCATGCATATAGAGGGAATTTCTTCATGATTTTACTACAATTTTGGCTTCAGGATTACTATTGCTGAATTTCTAAATCTTGCATGGCTCGTGGGGCCCATTTTCGATAAAAATGATTAAAAGAGGGTTTGGTACCATCTTAATAGATCTTTTTAGGGTAAGGGAGAATTAAAGGATGTTTTATCACTATTTTCACTTACACTAGACTCGACGAGGTCGAGCGCTAGACTTGTTTTACTACAATATCTGGGGCGATGCTAGACTCGGTGGGGTCGTGCATTAAGACTATTTAACTTCCTGATTTAGACCTGTATACTCTCCAGGTAGCTTTAATTGGGGATTTTTGAGATTGCGGAGCATCTAGTATGTTGGTCGGGGGCCTCCGTGGACCTTGTCATTCCAGAACAGGGGCTACGTACTACGAGTGCTGGAGGGGGGTATATGTCATAATAGAGGTATACAGGTGTGATGTTCCATGGATCCCATATTCTGGGCCTTATAGGATGCCAGAAGTGGGTAACATATGGTACTACTATCACTCTTGGCTTAGCATGGCATGTCATACCATTCATTTGTGTGAGGTTCCACCCTTGTTTGCTGTTTGTTGATTGTACGCTCCGGTAGTATGGGATGTCGGAGGGTTTGTCTTCACTTGTTTGGGTTCCTTGGGTTTATGGACGCTCATAGGACTGTAGGTAGACTTATTATTGATGTTTTGCTCTATTGGTTCCTATTATGGTTCTTATGACTTTGGATATTGTTAAGGTTAAACTTGGGCTTCCAGTTGTTGAAGTCTTGACTTGAGATTGCATGCTTAGTTGGGTTATCGTTCATTATATTCTAACATGTTTACTGTTTTATTCCTCTCCTTCTCTATTCGTTGAGGTTACCAACATACCGCCTATTTTCTAAACTCTTCTTTGTATACTTATTGTTGCTAGGATCCCGGGTACATGTTTCTATCTTTTGCCTGTGATGTGTATTCTTTTAGCTAGACATGTGTATTATTCCTGCTTGTATTCCTTCTTTGCTATCTTTCGTGTACTTCTTTGTTGCCTTCTGTGACTAGTTATTTTCTGTTCTGCTTATTACTGCTCTTTTATCTAATATGTGCCCAGTCAACCTATGATACCTACTAGGTACTAGTTGCTTTGTAATTGGTGCTCATACTACACTTCATCTTCTAGTGCAGATCCTAGTGTGGGCCATCGTCATTAGCTCATTGGAGTCTCGTGCGAGGCGCTATTTATGAGATATTTTAGACCGAGGGTAAACTCTTGGAGACCGAAGCATAGCTTTTAGTTATCTTTTATATTATGTACTCTATCACTACTCGAAGACATTAGTGTATATATTCTTTTGGATCCTTTGTACTCCTTATATGTAGATCTGGCTCTATACTATGGTACAAAGTTTGGGGTTTTGGTTTAGCTTTCACAGATGTATATATATTCCTGTATCTATTTTCTTCAGCTTATTTTCCTTGCTTTCACTTATTTATATTGTTCCTCTGGTAAAGTGTTAGATGGTAGCCCATTACTAACCATTCTGGGCTACGGGAATTAGTTCACCTACTAGGGGATTGTAGGTGCCATCATGACTGAGAAATCGGGTCATGATAGCTTGGTATCAGAGCCTAGGTTCACCAGTATCATCGGTATAGGAGCCAATTTCTAGTAGAGTCCTGCGGATCAGGGTGGAGACATCCGTACTTAATCTTTGGGAGGCTATAGTATCATCTTAGGAAATATAACTCTCTTATTTGCTTCTATATCGTGCATAATCTTTGAGAGTTTCTTGAAATCTCACTTGTTCTCATTCATTCTTCCACAGATGGGTCATACAAGATCGTTGGCGGAGACAAGCCTCTTATTCTAGCTAGGGGCCAGGGAGGTTGTAGAGGTAGGGGTCGAGGATATCGGCAGCTGCTAGAGTTGAGATAGGGCCCAAGCATGATCATGAGCTAGAGTTTTCTCCCAAGCAATATGCGGACTAGGGCTAGCCCAGTACCACCAGCTCCAGTGCCAGCTTCAGCCCCAGCTCAGTCTTCAGATATTCGAGGCTTACTATTACAGTTGTTGGGTATGATTGGATAGAGGCCTTCTGAGGAAGCACATACATTCGCTCAGGGGGGAAGCCCTTGGTGCACCGAGTTCAGGAGCTTAGCCTGTTACTTCGGCTCCTTGTACCGAGGTTATTCCAGTCCCATCAATTGCATAGCCTCTTGCTCCTTGCCCAGCTTTAACAGAGATGGAGCAAAAGGTGTTGGGTAGACTCTTGAGATTGGTACCTCCGAGGTTTGTTAGTAATTATGGGCAGGACCCATATGACATTATTACTACTTGTGAAGAGATGTTGCACCATTTAGGGTTGTTGGAGACTCACGGGGTTGGCTATACTATATATCAGCTGGAGGGCCTAGCAAAGTTATGGTGGATGTCCTAGGTTTCTTATAGACCAACATCGTCACCTCCTTTTACTTGGTCTGAGTTTTATAAGGCCTTTAGGGCCAAGTTCTTACTTCAGAGAGAGGTGGAGAGAGGAGTTCACCAGACTTACTCAGGATACCATGACCGTCTCAGAGTACGAGACCCGTTTCCATCAGCTTTCTCCAGTTGGGGCCATTATTATGCCTACTGAGTCTGACAGAGTCCACAAATTTATTTGGGGGCTACGAAGAGAGTTTAGAGAGCCTGTAGAGATATTGGTTGCTAGTGATCGGTTATTCTAGGATATTACGGACTATGCCCGTACTGTAGAAGATTTGTGTCATCATGACACTGGGGCTAGAGATAAGAGGCCTCGATATAAAGGTAACTACAGTGGTTCTCGTTATGGTGGTAGGGGTTTAGGACAGTGGGGCCAAGGTCATCAGCCGTAGAGGCACCAAGGTCAGTCTAGTCAGCCGGTTCAGGCTTTACTTTAGCCTTCTGGTTCTCAGTTTGAGCAGGGTCAGAGCAGCCAGCGTGGTCACAATGGTGAGTCTTTGAGAGGTACTACTTTTGGGGAATTAGGTCGAGGTGGCCGCACAGGTTCAGCGAGTTCTTCTTGGCAAAGTAGGCCATCAAGGCCTTGCTATGAGTGTGAAGTTAGCGGTCATTTTGCCAGAGATTGCCCTTAGTAGGGTACAACATACTATGAGGGCAGAGTTAGTGGTTATTTTGCTATATATTACCCCTAGTAGGGTACAGTTCACCCAGCTGCTCAACCGACTCAGCCTATTTGCTCAGTTCAGCCACCAGCTTGAGGAGGTGGTTGTCAAGGTAGAGGTGGTGGACCATGATGCAAGACAGGTGGTAGGGATGACGGTCGATTAGGTGGTGGTCATCATCAATTTTATGCGTTCCTTGGGAGATCGGGGGTAGAGGCCTCAGATGTTGTGATCCAGGTATGATTTTTGTATACCATCGACCATCTTATGCTTTATTTGATCCTTTATCTATATGTTCATACATATCTGCCTAATTTGTGCCTTGTTTGGGATAGGCTAGTGAGCCGTTATCTGTTCCTGTTTCTGTTTTGACCTTAGTAGGAGATTCTTTAGTAGTGGATCGGATTATGAGAGCTTGCATGATATATGTTGGTGATTTGGAGACTTTGGGTGATTTGATGATACTTCATATGTTAGATTTTGATGTGATACTGGGCATGGACTGGTTATCCCCTCACCGTTGTGGTTTTAGATTGTTATGCCAAAACTGTTACAATTAACGTGCCTGGTGTATCCCTAGTTGTGTGGCAGGGTTCTATTAGTCGCGTACCATCTGGGATCATCTCTTGTTTTCCAGCTAGGAAGCTAATTTTGTGAGGGTGTTTGGCTTACTTATCATATGTCTGAGATGCTAGTGCCGACTCTTCATCCCTTGAGTCCATTCATGTGGTTAGAGACTTCCTAGATGTGTTCCCTACCGACCTGCCAGGCCTTCCACCTAAGAGAGATATTGATTTTTCTATTGAGTTAGAGTGGGGCACCAGGCCCATTTTTATTTTGCCTTACCGTATGGCTCCTGCTGAGTTGAGAGAGTTTAAGGAGAAGCTCCAGGATTTGTTAGCTAACGGGTTCATTAAGCCGAGTATGTCTCCTTGGGGTGCTACTATTTTATTTGTTAAGAATAAGGATGGGTCGATGCGGATGTGTATTGATTATCGGCAGTTGAATAAGGTTACTGTGGGGAATAGGTATCTGATGCCGCGTATTGATGATTTGTTTGAATAGCTTCAAGGTTCAACTGTGTTTTTGAAGATAGATTTGAAGTCAAGCTACCATCAATTGGGAATTAGGGCAGAGGACATTCCTAAAATAGCATTCAGGACACGTTACGGCCATTATGAGTTCCTGGTGATGTCTTTTGGGTTGACTAATGCCCCCGCAACTTTCATAGATCTGATGCACAGGGTGCTTAACCCTTATTTGGACTCCTTTGTGATAGTCTTCATAGATGACATTCTGATATACTCGCGAGTAAAGATGAGCATGAGCAACATTTGAGGATTATACTCCAGACTTTGAGAGATCATCGGCTTTATGCCAAGTTCTCAAAGTGCAAGTTTTGGCTTGAGTCAGTTGCATTCCTAGGACACGTGGTATCTAAGGATAGGATTAGCGTAGATCCAAGTAATATTTCAGTGGTTTGTGATTGGCCTAGACCTACTACTCCAACTGAGGTTCGCAGCTTTGTTGGGTTAGTCGGGTACTACAGACAATTCGTAGAGGGGTTTTCTTCCATAGTAGCACCTTTTACTAGGCTGACTAGGAAGGATGTCCCATTTCAATGGTCAGATCAGTGCGAGGATAGCTTCCAGAGGCTTAAAGCCTTGTTGACTTCAGCTCCTTTATTGACTTTACCAATTGAGGGTCAGAGTTTCTCAGTGTATTGTGATGCTTCTGGGGTTGGTATTGGTTGTGGGTTAATGCAGCAGTGTTGTGTAATTGCATATGCATCGAGGAAGCTGAAGGTTCACAAGAGCAACTACCCCACCCATGATTTGGAGTTGGCGACGATAGTTTTTGTGCTCAAGATCTAGACGCACTACTTATATGGAGTTCATTGTGAGATATTCACTGATCACTGTAGTCTTCCGTACATTATGAGTCAGCAAGAGCTGAACTCAAGGCAGAGGAGATGGATTAAGTTGCTCAAGGACTATTATTTCACTATTTTGTACCATCCAGGCAAGGCAAACGTGGTAGCGAATGCCTTGAGTCGGAAGGCAGTGAGTATGGGCATCCTAGCTTCACTTTCAGTTTTTGAGTGACCATTGGCCTTGGACATACACTCCTTGGTTAACCTCTTAGTTAGGCTTGATTTGTCAGATCTAAGTAGAGTTCTTGCCAATATTGAGGTTAGGTCTACTCTTGTTGAGCAGATACAGAGCCGTTAGTTTGAGGATCAGCGATTGGGTGACCTTCTAGATTAGGTTTTTTTGGGTGAGGCCAGCCGGGCTACTCTAGATTCAGATGGGGTTCTGAGGTTTGGTGGTTGACTTTGTGTTCCGAGGGTTGGTGATTTGAGTCAGTTGATACTTCGTGAGCTACATTGTTCTAAATACTCCATTCATCCTTGTGAGGCAATGATGTATAGAGACTTAAGACAACTTTACTAGTGGAGTGGTATGAAGCGAGATGTAGCAGAGTTCGTGTCTCGGTGCTTGAACTATCAGCAGGTCAAGTTCGAGCACATGAGACCTTGTGGGTTAATGCAACGACTTCCCATTCCTGAGTGGAAGTGGGAAGGGATTACTATGGATTTTGTGGTTGGTTTTCCTCGTACCTCCAGGGGTTTTGATTCCATTTGGGTGGTTATGGATCGGCTGACTAAGTCATCCAATTTCTTGTCATTTTAGACTTCTTATAGTGCCGAGAGGTTAGCTCAGATCTATATTCGTGATGTTGTTCAGTTGCACGGGGTCCCAGCTTTTATCATTTCTGACCGCGACACTCAGTTTACATCTCAGTTTTGGAGAGCTATTCAGCAAGATTTGGGTATAGAGGTTCAGCTTAGTATTGCTTTCCACCCTCAGACAGATGGCCAGTTCGAGAGGACCATCCAGGTCCTAGAGGACATGCTTCGAGCCTGTGTTCTTGATTTTGGAGGTTCTTGGGATCAGTTTGTGCGTTTGGCCGAGTTTGCATAAAATAATAGCTTCTATTCTAGCATTGGCATAGCACCCTTCGAGGCATTGTATGGTAGGCATTGTAGATCTCTGGTTGATTGGTTTGACGGATTGGAGTCCAGGCCACAGAGTATTGATTTACTCTGGGATGCCTTAGACAGAGTTAGGGTGATTCAGGATAGACTTCGAGTTGCTCAGAGTAGTAATAAGAGCTACGCTGATCGTAGACTTCGTGCCTTGGAGTTCAGCGTTGGTGATTTGGTATTCCTCTGTGTGTCGCCCATGAAAGGGGTGATGAGATTTGGTCGGCAGGGCAAGCTTAGCCCCAGGTACATTGGGCCTTTTGAGATCCTCTAGATAGTTGGTAGTGTTGCCTATCAGTTAGCCTTTCCTCCGATGTTTTCAGCTATACATCTAGTGTTTTATATTTCAATGTTGAGATGGTATGTTCCAGATGAGTCTCATGTGTTTAATTGGGATTCGGTTAAGTTAGATGAGAGTTTATCCTTTGTTGAGGATCGGATAGCTATTCTGGCTAGAGATATCAGGAGATTGAGATCTAGGGAGATTCCGATTGTAAAAGTTCAGTGGAGGCATCGTCTGATCGAGGAGGCTACTTGGGAGACAGAGAGTGAGTTGCGAGCTCAGTATCCGCAGTTGTTTGAGCCTTCAGGTACCTCTTTCTTCTTGACTTTCGAGGACGAAAGTCCTTTTTAGTAGTGGATGCTGTAATGACCCTTCCGGTCATTTTTCGCGTTTATGACTTTTTTGTACTGCTAGAGCTTTCCTGTAGCGGCCCCAAGTAATTTATAACTTGTTGGGATCGGTGGTTCGGTGCCCTGCTCTTTCGTTTGGTCATTTTGGTCGTTAGCCTGTTTTAGAGCCTTAATTAAGAATAACATTGACTTTATTCAACATTCTTGGTAACATGCTCGGAATCGAATTCCAACAGTTCTGTTAGCTCCAGAGCATGTATTTTGGTCTAGATGAACCCTGGGTTGGATTCTGGGATCTTTCGATTTAGTTTTGTCTAGGTTTTTGTGTTTTAGCCAAGTTGAACTTGAAAGTTTGACTTTGGTCATCATTCGGAGAAGACGGCCTCAGATGGAAATTTTGTCTGCGCTATTAGCTCCGGAATGTCAACTTTGGGCTAGGAGAACCTTTGGTTCGGGTCCCGGGGGTTCCAGACTAATTTTTGGGTATTGAGTTCCGAGTTAGTTTTGGGCATGGGGCCCACTTTTCCTTAAAACGATCTCTGTTGGTAAATTAGTTGATTCCATTGAGTACATAATGTTGTTTCAACTCAAATAGCTCTATTGGTTTGTGAGTAACGGGTTTCGATTGTGCCCGGAATGCCCCGTAAAAGTATAAAAAATTGCAGATTTTTCTGTTGTGGGCCAGCTTTAAATAGTTGTTGGCAGCTTTATTTTCAGCTTTTGCTCTCATCTTCCACACTCGTTTTCTTGACCATTTTTATACCAAATTCCTTTAAATCTTCATCTGCTCTTACCCATAACTTGGAGGAATAATTGTTGTTGATCCGGGTGTGTTTCTTGGCCTCGTGAATAGTTAAAATCTCTTGTTAACTTCCGTTAATTTCCACAAAATTCATTCTTTAAATTCTTATTTTTCACGATTTTCAACTTATTTCTTTCACTTTTTTCAACTCTAACTTTATTTTTCTCAATTCTAATTAGTCAAGAATAGTGTCGGCTCGTGAGAATTCTCTAAATTATCGTTAATCTCGCTCCTTTATCGTTGGTAAGCATCTTCTTCTTCAAGCTCAAAAATCTTCATGGTTGAGGCTCTTACAAGCTTGATTTTTCTTGGGTTAAAGGTGCATTGGAGAGTTGATTGTTCGTGGTAGCTATAGTTTTGGTCCGTGGTCGATTCTTGCTTCCAAATTGGTACGTTTTTGCCTTTGAAAATTGCAATTCTCCAGTTTTGTTCTCATGAATTAGTAGTACTTCGGGGCTGTTTTGAGCCCCGAAACGAACTCCGTTTGTGCTCAAATTTTGAGCATGAGTTCCTAAATTAACCATGGACATAATTGTAAAATTTATTTTCTGTTTTACTGCACGGGCCCGGAGGGTCATTTTTCAACCCGATTTTTGGCCTGATTTTCCGTATAGCAATATGGGTGTCGTTCTTATCATCTTGACACCTAGATTATGTTTTTGATAGCATGGCAGCTTTCTGAGGCTGTTCGGAAAGGAAAGGCACACGAGTGATGGTTTGTGTTTGTAGTTCGACCGAGGTAGATTGCGGTTTAAACTCCTTAGACTTTGCATATATAGAATAAAATTGAACTAATGGGCATCCTAGGTTGGGTTTACTAGTGGGTACCACAGACCTTGACCGCTTTATTCATGTTTGATTCCTTTTCTTCCTTAGATGGTTGTAGTATTTTCTATAGATGATACTATCACCCTTGTGGTCCTATGTGGCCTTGTTTGACTCTGGAACATAGATGGTGGGTTATATGGAAATTCTAGAAGCAAAAGCCTGGCATGGACTGGTTCAAAGATGGCAAGAGGAGCACTAAGTTCTTCCATACACAAGTTAAGGGGAGAAGAACTAGACTGAAGATTAACAAAATCCAGAATTCAGAGGGAGAATGGCTAGAATATAAAGAGGATATAGCAGAGGAAGCAATACAGTTCTTCCAAAAATAGTTCACTAGAGAAGAAGAATCCAACAACTTTGAAATTCTAGAAGGTGTGACCACTGTTATTTCACAAGAGCAAAATGAAGATATATGCAGAATCCCTAATGAGGAAGAGATCAAGCAAGTGGCAATGAGTCTGAATAAGGGAAGTGCAGGAGGTCCAGATTGACTCACTGGAGCCTTCTACCAGCGCACATGGCCTATAATTAAGAAAGATCTAGTTAGCATGGTGAAAGCTTTCTTTTGTGGTGCTGAGCTACCAAAGTTTATAACCCATACAAACTTGGTCCTCCTTCCAAAGAAGATAGTAGTGCAGAATTTCTCAGACTTGAGACCAATTTCACTCAGCAACTTCCTAAATAAGATATTTAGTAGGATCATCCATTAAAGACTAAAGACCCTACTACCTAATCTTATCTCTCCAGAACTGGCAGGATTTGTACAAGGAAGGAGCATTGCAGAAAAAAATCCTATTAGTTAAGGAAATGGAACCCAAAGTCCAAAAACAAGTCCGGAAGCCTCGGGACCTGAACCAAAGGTACTTCTAGCCCAAAGTCAACATTACGAAGCTAATAATGGCTGACAAAATTTCCATCTGAGGCCGTCTTCTCCAAATATTGACCAAAGTCAACCCCACAAGCCAAACTATCTTTAAAATACAAAAAAGAACACAAAAATCAAACCAAAAGCACCCAGACCCTGACCAAGGGTCCCACTAGACCAAAATCCCCATTCCAGAGCCAATCAGAACTGTCAGAATTCAATTTTGAGTGCGTTTACCAAAAAAGTTGACCGAAGTCAAAGATTTTCTAAGTTTAAGTTCTAAAACAGGGAAATTGTCATAACGACCTCACGAATAGCCCGGGCATCGAATCGTCAGTCCCGGCAAGTGATAAATTACCTGTAGCCACTGCGAGAAAGCTCGATATGTGGAAAAAGTACAAAAATATGAAAATGACCTGGAGGGTCATTACAACTAGAAATTCATAATTCTATTCCTAAGCATGCAACCACATACAATACTAAGGAATAGTACATAAACACATATCACATTTGGGAAAAACAATAACCATCACCTACCTCAAATAACTCGAAAGCTCTGCTGGACTAGAGCCTTCCCATTTCTCGAAGCCTTTGCTCATTCTTGGTCTAAAAATGATTACAAGATATACTAGATCAGTCCACATGTCCTAATAATTACCCGGATTATACTCAAATCCTAATCCCCAGGCCAACCTATGATCATTCCACCCCTTCCCTGGCTTTCCCACCATTAATTCAACTTAAACTACCATTTTTACGGATACATTGAGTGAATTATGGTGAACAGATCATAACCCAACAATAATATTCAGGACCCAAGAACTTAACACCCAAGAATCCCCTTTTTCCTTGGATTCTACATTCTTAGGTTAACCCAAACCTTCCCCCAAACCCCCAGTTAACTATTCTACTTTGTAAGAAATATAGTACTAATTTAGGGGAGTAAAATCCTTACCTTTGGGACAAAATTTGGTGAAAAATAGAGTTGAGATCGTCCAAATTGCCTTTGACCTTCTCCAAAATATGCTTGAGGAAAATAGAACATTTTAGGGAAGTTTCTGCATTAAAACCTGACTTATTCCACTAAAGCTGTCCGTACACCGCTATAGCGTCACCGCCGTAGCAAAACTGACTGCTATGGTGGTGCTGACCGTTGTTGACTTCCGCTAAAGCAGGAAATTCTCTGCTATAGTGGAAGCTGTTGTAGTGTTGTGTCAACTTCAATAGCAGTTGACATAGGACAGAACCTCAAAAAATCCCCCAAAAGTGCCCATTTTACAACACACCATAAATCCAGACATTTTAGAACAACCCCTTCACGTCAACCTTAATACTGGGAATTCTACTTACCCGAATTCTTTTCCAAAATGTCTCCTGAACTCCTTAATGCCTTAAACAATGGAAAAACTATCTCATCATAATATACATTACTCAATCCTCACCTGGATATCCCTAGACCATATCTCGCTCAGAAACCATTTGAGACTAGCCTAGCCCAAAAATTCCAACTCCAAAACGCATAAGTTTTCTAACTCGAAACTTGGCACGAAAGTTTTACCCATAATGAAAGACCCAGTTATTACAACGTATATCAATTTACCCATCGTTCATCCTCAAATGGTCAAACTCAAAAAAGATGGTTTAAAAGAGCAAAAGTATAGTACCTGGATCCTCAAAAAAATGAGGGTACTTATCCCGCATGTCCTTCTCAATTTCCCAAGTGGCTTCCTCAACCAAACGATGCTTCTATTAAACCTTTACCGACCTAATCTCCTTTGTCCTTAATTTTTGGACATCCCGATCAAGTATCACAACTAGCTCCTCTTCATATTAGAGATCTCTGTCTAGCAAGATAGAATCCCATTTGATAATATATTCTCCATCTTTATGGTATTGCTTTAGCATGGATACATGGAAGACCAAATGGACTCCAGATAAATTAGGCGGTAGTGCTAACTTGTAAGCCACAAGACCTACTATCATGAGAACCTTGAATAGGCTGATATACTGAGGGATGATCTTGCCCTTCTTGCCAAATCGCATAACCCCCTTCATTCGTGACACCTTCAATAACACATGTTCACCGACCGGTAAATCCATGTCTCTTACCTTACGATCTGCGTATTCCTTCTGCCTACTTTGGGCTGCTAGCAACTTGGTTTTTGTCCCCCTCAATTTTTCCTGAGCTTCCCTCACAAAGTACATGGACAAAGGTTACACATCGCCTTCCTCAAACCACCCTATGGGTGATGGATATCCCCTTCCATACAATGTCTCAGGTGCCATGTAGATACTGGAGTGGTAGCTGTTGTTGTATGAGAACTCACACAATGGTAGAAACTGGTCCCAATGACCCCCCAAAGTCGATCACACATGCTCTCAGCATGTCTTCCAATACCTGAATTATCCTCTATGACTGACCGTTTGTCTGTGGATGAAATGACGTGCTGAAAGTGAGTTGAGTGCCCAACTCTTCGTGCAACTTACCCCTGAACTTGGAAGTAAACTGTGTACCCCTGTCTGAAATAATGGAGAGTGGCACCCCATGCAGTCTCACAATCTCCTTAACACAGATCTTAGCCAGCTGTTGCGAGTTATAATCCACCCTAACCAGAATAAAATGAGCTGACTTGGTCAGCTTATCTGCAATGACCCAAATAGAGTCATACTTTCCCAAAGTCTTAGAAAGACCCACCACGAAATTCATTGTTATCCTTTCCCACTTCTACTCGAGAATGGGCATCCTCTAAAGCGATCATGTAGGCCTTTATTCTCATATTTGACCTGCTGATAGTTCTGACACTTGGACACATAATCAGCTATGTCCCTTTTCATTCCAGGCCACAAATAAGGTTTCCTCAAGTCCCTGTACATTTTGGTTATGCCCGGATGAATTTAATACCGTGAACCATGAGCCTTTGCCAACACCTTCTGAATCACGTCATCAACCCAAGGAACACAAATCCTCCCCCTGAAACTCATTTACCCCCCAGCGTCCAATGTGGCATCCCCAGACACTCCTGATACCACCTTGTTTTGAAGATTGTCCAATTGTGTATCCTGAAACTTTTTGGCCTTTATTTCTTCTATAAATATGGATTTGACCTCAATATTGGCCAATAACCCACCCTGTCCTGAGATGCCCAATTGCATGAATTTAGATTCTAGAGCCCGACTATTCTTAGCCAATGGTCACTTGGACACCCCCAAACAAGCCAAATTACCCATGCTAATTGCCTTCCGGCTCAAAGCGTCTGCCACCACATTAGCTTTGCCCAGATTATATAGGATGGTCACATCGAAATCCTTCAACAACTCCATCCATCACATTTGCCTCAGATTCAAGTCCTTCTAAGTAAACACATGTTGTAGGCTGTGATGGTCCCTGAATACTTCACACTTGACACCATAGAGGTAGTGCCTCCAAATCTTGAGTGCAAAGACCACCGCTGCCAACTCCAAGTCATTGGTTAGATAATTCTTCTTATGAGGCTTCAACTGCCTTGACGCATAATCTATAACATTCCTGTCGAGCATTAACATAGCACGCAAACCCAAATGTTAAGCATCACAATTCACAATGAAATCTTTACCTTCAATCGGCAATGATAGAATGGGAGTTATGGTAAGAAGTGTCTTAAGCTTTTGGATGCTCTCCTCACACTTGTCAGACCACACAAACGGTACCTCTTTCTGAGTCAACCTTGTCAAGTGAGTAGCAATGGATGTCTCCATAACATTTTGCAAGACTCTACTAGACCCATTTTGGTATGACGAGATCAACGAACCTAGGGCTCTGATACCATCTTTGTCACGACCCAACCTACCGTGAGTGGCACCCACCCAACCCTTGGATGAGTGATTCAATAATCAAACTCAACACTTATTGAGTCTAACAGCTCAAAACTAGATGCATTAAAATAAACTATCATCCATAGCTAAAAACAAACACTAACATAAATATCTGCAGAAAATTACCCCTAGAATCTGAAACTCACTGTACCCATAACATCTACTACTGTCTAAGAAATGGGGATGCAACCCAAAAAAACACAAGAGAATCTGAGTCTGAAACAATGGACTAAAAATATACTAGATGAAACCATGGCAATCAAAGTAGCTCACCCATGGAATCTTAAATCGCCGAAACTATAACTGAGGTCGCATGTCAGCCACCAGAATATGTCCTGTACTCACAAAGATAAAAGCAAGTGAAGAATCAGTACACAACCACCGTGTACTGGTAGGATCATTGGCTAGCCCCACTAAACAATATATGAACAATAAACCAAAGATGAGTAAAGTAAGGCAACCATGAATACAAGCCAACAATAAAACTAGACTCTAAGTCTTTCCTCTATCTTACCAATAAGATGTAACAAGTATAACAACCACTGAACAATATATGGTGACAATAAACATATATCCTTTCCACACAACCCATACCAACCAAGGATCCCTAGGATAACCCCTACGTGTTCAACATGCAATCTCTGTCTACACTAAGACCAACCCCAAATTTAAATACAACTACCCAGCCTCTCATGGACTATTATGCAATAATTATAATTAATAAATATGACTCGGTCCACTCATGGAACTATTGACAGAATGCAATCAATAAAAGTAAAATCAACCCTGTACCAGGCATGGTAACCAAGCCAACCAATATAAAACTTTTACCAGGCTTGTACCCGAGCCCACCGATAAGTATCCTATACCAGGCATGGTACCCGAGCTAACCAATATGTAACCTGTACCAAGCTAGGTACCTGAGCCAACTGAATGTCACGCACAATCTAACAAGTCAATAATTAATGAACAACATCACACTTGTAAACCAACCAACAACTATAGCAAGTTAATTTCATATAATTGACATAGGACATCTAGACATTCATAATTCTATTCCCTAAGCATGTAACCACATACAGTACTAAGAAATAGTACATGAACACATATCACATTTGGGAAAAATAATAACCATCACCTACCTCAAATAACTTGAAAGCTCTACTGAACTGGAGCCTTCCCATTTCCCGAAGCCTTTGCTCATTCTTGGTCTAAAAATGATTATAAGATATACTAAATTAGTCCATATGGCCTAATAATTACCCAAATTATACTCAAATACTAATCCCTAGGCTAACCTATGATCATTCCACCCCTTCCCGAGCTTTCCCACCACTAATTTGACTTAAACTACTATTTTTACAGATACATTAAGCAAATTATGGTGAACAGATCATAACCCAACAATAATATTCAAGACCCAAGAATTTAACACCCTAGAATCCCCTTTTTCCCTGGATTCCATATTCTTAGGTTGACCCAAACCTTCCCTCAAACCCACAGTTAACTATTCTAATGCATAAGAAACATAGTGCTAAGTCAGGGGAATACAATCCTTACCTTTGGGATGAAATTTGGTGAAAATAGAGTTGAGATCGTCCAAATAACCCTTGCCCTTCTCCAAAACATTCTTATGGAAAAACTGAATGTTTTGGGGAATTTTCTGCATTAAAACCCAACTTATTCCACTATTTTGGTTTGTACACTGCTATTGTGGTGCCACCATAGCAGAACCGACCACTATGGTGGTGCTGACCATTGTTGACTTCCGCTATAGCAGGACTTTCGCTGCTATAGTGAAAGTTATTGTAGTGCAGTGTCAACTGCAATATGACATGGGATAGAACCTTGGAAAATCCCCCAAAAGTACCCATTTTACAACACACCTTAAATCCTGGCATTTCGGAATAACCCCTTTACGTTAACCTTAATACCGGGAGTTCTACTTACCCTAATTCATTTCCAAAAAGTCTCCCGAACTCCTTAATTCCTTAGCTAATGGAAAAACTAGCTTATCACAAGATACATTACCTAATCCTTACTTGAATTGTTCTAGACCATACCTCGCTCAAAAACCATCCGAGACTAGCCTAGCCCAAAAATTCCAACTCCCAAACCCAGAAGTTTTCTAACCCAAAACTTGGCATTAAAGGTTTACCCATAACGACAGACCCGGTCATTAGAGTGAATATGCAAGTTCGTACTATATTTTCTCCATCTACTAGTTTTAATGACCCTCTAGGTCATTTCCTTGATATTTGTGCTTTTTTCATATTTTGAGATGTCCTACAATGACTATAGGTCATTTATAACTTGACAAAACTAACGGTTCGGTTCTTGAGCCATTTTTTTGTGTTTTAAGATCACTTCCCTATTTTGGAACTCTTAAGGCTAGTAGAGTTGACTTTGGTCAACAATCAAAGAAGACAACCTTGGATGGAAATTCCGTTAGCACGGTTAGCTCTGAAAATATTAATTTTTGGCTAGAGGGACCTTTGGTTCGGGTCTCAAGGCTTTCAGACTCATTTTGGGCTATTGAGTTCTATTTTGGTTAAAGTTTGTTTTGGGCATGGGGCCCACTTTTCTTTGAAATGATCTCCATTGAGTGATTCATCGATTTTATTGAGCTCAGAATATAATTTTTGGTAGGGTAGCATAGTTTGTTTGCATCCGCGAGACCCCAGATAAATCCTGAGGGTTCATCTGGTGACATTTTGAGTTGCCAAAAAATTATTATTGGCTGGTTTCTGTTGCAGTATAAGCCAACCCTTCTCCCATGTAGAGGGTGGCTATGTGTGAAAAGAAGGGGATTTGCCTCGGCCACCCTGTGCTCTTCACCTACAGGGGGCCTTGTTAGCATGCGCGACGCCCGCGTGCGCGGTTGCCAGCCTGCATGCATGGTAAAGTGGCAGCTAGGGCTCCCTCTGCCTACCTTGTGTGTGTGTGCCTTCATGGCTGCGTGCATGAGGACACATGTGCAGTGGCCTAGCCTCATGCGTACACGCTTGGCCTGGCATCTATTTATGGGTTTCAACTTTATTTTCTTCTCCAATTTTCCAAAAATTCTCCATTTCTTTGAGCATCAAAGGGTGATTCCAAGCTCCTTTTTCATCCATCTTGGTCTAGTAATTTCCCTTGTATTCCTCTTCTCTTTTTCGTCATTAAATTCATGTCATTTCAGGTAATATTCCTTGTTTAATTCTTGATCAAAGAGGACTTTGGGGCAATTTTGGGTCTCGAAAAAAGTCTCATTCGTGCATAAATTATGAGCATGGGTTCCTAAATCCACTGCAACCATAATTGTTAAATTTATCTTCCATTTTATTATGCAGGCCCCGAGGGTCATTTTCTAACTCGATATCCGGCCAGATTTTTCCATATAGTAATATGAGTGTCATTTTCCTCATCTTGACACCTATATTATGTTCTTGATAGCGTGGCAGCATTCTGAGGCTGTTCCAAAGGAGAAAGCACATAAGTGACAGTTCGTGCTTGCAGTTCAGTCCCTAAGTAGGTTATGGTTTACTATTTTTAGACTTGGCTTAGTTAGATTTTTATATATTATGGGTTGCATGAACTTTCGGCTAGGTTTAGGTTAGAGTTAGGCTTAAATACGTTTTTTCTTATCTTGGCCATTTTCTGGACTATAGAGTAGTATATCCATGTTTATCCTTTGTATAGGAGCTTGTAGAATTACTGTGGCTAGCCTACAATCCTTAAAGTAACTTTAGGAGGTTTTATAGGTAGAGTAGATGCTTTGTTTTATTTTTTTATTACAGTTTCGTTTCTTCTCTGTCATTATTTAAACATTGAATTTGTGTAACTATAGGCCCGAGGCCATAGCATTAGACTGGATGGAGTTCTAGGTGAGTACCTTGTTTGGGGGTGCTTTGGCCCCACTTTTGGTGTTATATCTCTATCTTTGTTTGGGTGTTGTACTGCTTACTCTTGTTTTTGCATTTATGGACTTGGCATATTAATGGTTTTTTCCATAAGAAAGAATGATTGGTTTTCGAGTTAAAAAGGATGGTTTTTTGTTATTATTTCCTATTTCAAGGGTTTTAAGAAAGAGTTGCACTACCTTACCACTGGTTTTGGACTTAAGAACTAAACGCCTCCTTTTTTACTAATTTAAGTTCCTTGGAGGACATTTTAACATATTGCATGACCGATGCTGGAATTCCGGACTCATATTTACTAATTTCATGTCCGATGTTGGGATTCCGAAATTATATTTACTTACTGTTCGTTCAATGCTGGGATTCTGTACTCATGTTGCATTGGCCAAATTTTGCATCATATCATCTCTCGGTTCATCGCAATTTCTTATGTGTATTTGGAGTGCCTTTGCCTTATTATAGTTATTATCTTTACAATTTATTGGGTTATGGCTCTGTTAGTAGATAACTAGATTTAGGTGGATCTATGTAGCTAGTTTACTTTCCTATAACTTTTAACATATATTATCTTTCTGAGCTCAGACGGCCTATGATGACTACTGGGTACCTATTATTTTTGTACTCATAATACACTTTGCATCTTTTTTTGATGTAGCACCTAGTACGAGCCACCCTCGCTGATCCTCCTATCATTCGTGGCTAGCCGTTGTTTGGTCATGGTGAGCTCTCAGCATTCTAGAGACTTTTACTGCTTTCAATCTACCTTTCTGTCTATATTTTATATTTTGGATAGACAGTACATGTTGTATAGCTATTCCATACCTTAGACGCTCTTGTACTGGTGACACCAGGTTCAGAGTTAGTCTAGTAGATGTTTTGTCTTCTCGGTCACTTTGGGGCCATTTTTGTATATTTATTACTGTTGGTATGTATATAAATTGTTGGCCCATTTTTGTATGATTTTATCCCTTTTTAATTGTTATTTAAACTATTTTATTATACTTCCGTAATATTTGGGTTGGCTTGCCTATTGGGGGTTATGTGTCACGCCCCGAAACTATTCCTTGGGAGTAACACAGGACCCGAGATCACAAGTGCTCCAAGTTAACCCTTGGTCATGGCATAACATAGACAAATATAAGAAACATAGAGGAAGCATAATTTGAAAGATAGGCAACCAACTTCATAATAGGTAAATATCTAAAAGAAACACAATCTGAAACGAGAAACCAGAATAACAGTGTATGTCTAAAAAGCCACTACATGCGCTATAAGGAGTTGCTGGGACAAGACCCCAGTTAACTCCAAGTGTTGAAATAAAGGAACCTACTAAACTAGGAATCATACTAGTCCTCGAATGAATGAGGACTCACCTAATCAAACTAGGTGGCCTGCGACCCCTAGCCATGAGCCTGAGAGTGGGAACCTGAATTTGTATCATTAAAGGATGTAGTGCAATAATATTAGTTAGTACTATAGGATTTACTGAATATGTGAGTTTATACAATAACATGGTAAAAACATACTTAAAATATGCTTAAAACTGAGTCCATGCATAAGTAAGAGGATCACATGTAAATATCGTAGTTTCAGTATAAAGCATGAAATAGAGGTACAACTTCAAAATAAGATATCATAAGACTTAAACAGCTTGAAAACATTCATATGGGAGTTTCTTATAACCGATAATAGACCATGTGAGTGACATGGAATCCAACTATATAACCCTAGTTGGCAAATTTCCCTATACTTGCCAAGGCATAGGGCACCATACATGTCATAGCGTGGAACCACTTTCATAAGCCCATCGGGCGATACATAACCTACGTTGGCAACGTAGTTTTGGATTCGAGTTTATCTAGAACCCTCATCTCTCGATGCTAAATACTACACCCAAAATATATCATAGTGCTCACATACATGTGACATATCTAGATGTCAAATCTTGTTCATAATACCAGATCTTCATACTACTCACAACTTTGCTTTTAAAATAGTTCATGAGCATTGATGGAACGTCGGGATATCATATCTTTCATAAAAGACCATTTCTTAAAAGTTTGCATGGCACTAGTTCAATTTCATAAACACTTGCAATTTCATAGGAAAAGAGGAACTAGGCTTGCAATTTTCTTGAAATTCATAAATCATAACATCAGCATATGAAGCTCTTTACTTAAATCAACCATGCATGCAAACTTGGCTAGACTTAGCCTTAAATTATGAAAGAGAAATTCACTTACAAAAACCCATACTAAAATCATGCAATTTAGAGTTGAATTTCATAGTAGAATCATGACAAAATAATTCATAGAAAAGCCCATGAGAATTGTGTGAGAACCCTAATTTGAAGTTCATGAAAATCTAGATAAAAATTGGGGATTTTGGGCATAAGGGTGAAAGAATCCCTTGTTAAATACCCATATACCTGAATTGAAGATTTCTTAGTCTAGGATGGGAGGGATGGAGGCTTGAAGATGAAACCCTTAGTTTGGAGCTTGGGACTTGGGATGATGGAGACCCTTTCTCCTTTTGGATTGAATGAGAGCTTAAGGGAAATACTTAGATTGAATGAGATCTTAAGGGAAAGACTTAGAATAATTGAATTTAAAACCCTTCTAGAATTGTCTGAAATGACCTCCCTTAGGAATTATGAGAGTGAGAAATTACAAATATACCCATGGATAAAAGCTGGAAAAAACAGATTAGAATCTCGGCTTCAGGTTCCATGGACCCTTTCCACAGACTGTAGATGGGACCACGGTTCATGGATTAGAGTCGTGGTTTCTGAGCCCGAAATATAAGTTGCGGGTCATTTTTCACGGATCAATAGTACGGCTCGTGGAACCATCCACGAGTTATAAAAAACATTTGTGGTTTACTAGGGAACTGACTCCCCTCAGTTTGAGTTCTACGAGTTGGTTCCATGACTCGTGGAACCATCCACAAATCATGAAACTCACTCGTAGTTCTCAGACCTGAGGATGGTCTGTAGGACTGGTTTCATGAGTCCTTTCCATGACTCGTGGTTCTGTCCACGGCTTGTGGACTTGACTCATGATTCCTGTAAGTTCAGAATTTTGTAGAGTTTCTGAGTTTAAAGGCTGGTTTGAATTCTGGAGTGTTACAATATCTCTCCATTGGGATCATTCATCCTCGAATGAAGACTAAGTAAGAAAAATTGGAGAGAAAATAGCCAAACCAACCAACAGAACATGAAAACTGAAGAACAAGCATGAAAACTAAACTCTTAACTTATGAACATGACTGAACTAACTCTGAAAATAAGCATAGATGCTAGGATCGTGAGGAAAACTGATGGAATAGAATTCAAGGGGCATACTAAGGAAAAAACTATTACCCCAAGTTGAAACTGGATCGTAAGGAAAGAGATGAGGGTACTTGGCTTTCATGGTTGCTTCTGCTTCCCAAGTATCTCCTTCAACTAGCTGGTTCCTCCAAAGGACTTTCACCGAAGTGACTTCTTTGTTCCTCATCCTCTAAATATGATGATCAAGAATCTCAATGGTAAATTCTTCATAGTTAGGATATCCTTCACACTCACATCCTCTAAGGGTACAATCAAGGTCGGATCGCCAACACACTTCTTCAACAATGAAACATGGAAAATCGGATGAACCACTTCTAGATCGGTTAGCAACTCCAACTCATAAGCAACACTACCAACTCTCCTCAGAATCTTGTAGGGACCTACATATAGGGGACTAGGTTTCCCTTTCCTACTAAACCTCATCACACCTTTCATGGATGATACCTTCAGAAATACCCATTCATCAATCTCAAACTCTAATTCTCTTCGTCTCACATCTGCATATGATTTTTGTCGACTCTGAGTGGTCTTCAACCTCTCCCTAATAATTTAAACTTTCTCCATAGTCTCATAAACCAAATCTGGACCAATCAAAGTTGTTTCACCTACCTCAAACCAACCAATAGGAGATCTACACCTCTGCCCATAAAGTGCCTCATAAGGAGCCATCTGGATGCTAGAATGAAAGTTGTTGTTGTAAGCAAACTCAATAAGAGGTAAGTGATCAACCCAATTACCCTTGAAATCAATCACACAAGCTCTTAACATGTCCTCTAAGGTCTGAATAGTACACTCGGCTTGGCCATCCATCTGTGGGTGAAAAGTTATGCTAAACCTCACTTGAGTACCAAGGCCCTTCTGAAATGACCTCCAAAATTGGGATTTGAACTGAGTACCCCTATCTTAAATGATAGACAATGGAACCCTAGGTAATCTGACTATCTCCCAGATGTAGAGTCTGGCATAATCCTCTGCTGAATCTATAGTCTTGAAAGCCAAGAAGTGGGATGACTTAGTCATCCTGTCGATGATCACCCAAATAGAATCATGTTGACTACTAGTAAAAGGTAAGCCTGTAATGAAATCCATGTTGATCGCTTCCCACTTCCAAGTAGGAAGATCAATATCCTGAGTCATACCACCCGGTCGGTGATGCTCTACCTTCACTTGTTGACAATTGGGACACTTAGTCAATAAATGTACTATGTACCTCTTCATTCTATTCCACCAATAGACATCCCATAGGTCACAGTACATCTTGGTGGTACTGGGGTGAATAGAATACCTGTAGCTATGAGTCTCTATCAAGATCCGATATCTCAACCAAACTATGTTAGGAACACACAATCGGCCCTGATATCGAAGCACACCATCTCCCCCTTAGGAGAAAACCTCTACCCTCTGTTGATGGACTGCACCCTTCAACTGGTGCAAAATAGGATCACTATCTTGCTTTTCTTTCAGTTCAGCTACCAAAGATGATTCAGATCCATTTTGAAAAATAACGCCCCCATTTGTCGAATGCATAAGTCAAACTCCAAGTAAGTCTATGAACATCCTTGGCCAATTCCTTCTTTTTGTCCTCAACAAAGACACACTACCCATAGACAACCTACTAAGTGTATCCGCCACTACATTGGCCTTACCGGATGGTAAAGCACACTCTTATCATAATCCTTAAGAAGCTCAAGCCATCTCCTCTGATGAAGATTCAATTCATTTTGAATGAACACATACTGGAGACTCTTATGATCGGTGAATACATCCACATGAACACCATACAAGTAGTGCCTCCAAATCATCAAAGCAAAAACCATGGCTGCTAACTCAAATTCATGAGTGGGGTAGTTCTTCTCATGAGTCTTAAGCTGTCTGGAAGCATAAGTAATCACCTTACCACGATGCATCAAAACACAACCCAAACTAATTCTAGAAGAATCACAATACACAACAAAGTCATCTAAGCCTTAGGGTAGAGCCAAAACTGGAGTTGTCATCAACCTAGTCTTCAATTACTGAATGTTCTTCTCACATAGATCAGACCACTAAAATTTAGCCTTCTTCTGAGTCAACCGAGTCAATAGGACAGCTATAGAAGAAAACCCTTCCACAAATCTCTTGTGGTAACCAACCAAACCAAAAAAGCTCCTGATATCAGATAGGGAGGTAGGTCTAGACCAGTTCTTTACTGCCTTTATTTTATTTGAATCAAATCAAATACCATCTCTAGTCACATTATGACCCAGAAAAGCTACAGACTGCATCCAAAACTCACACTTACTGAACTTAGCAAATAATTGTTGATCCTTGAGAGTTTGCAACACAACTCTTAAATGGTCCGCATGCTCCTCTTCACAACCACAGTAGATAAGAATATCATCAATCAAAACAATCATAAACATATCCAAATATTGTTTGAACACACAGTTCATCAAGTGCATAAAGGCTATAGGAGCATTTGTTAGTCCGAAAGACATAACCTCAAATTCATAGTGACCATATCGAGTTTTGAAGGCTATCTTTGGAATGTCACACTCTCTAACTCTGAGCTGATGATAACTGGATCTAAGGTCTATCTTAGAGAAATAATTGGCAACCTGAAGTTGATCAAACAAGTCATCAATCCTAGGAATGGTATACTTATTCTTGATTATGACCCTGTTTAACTGACGGTAATCGATACACATTCTGAGAGAACCATCTTTCTTTTGCATGAATAAAACTAGAGCACCCCATAGAGAGATGTTGGGCCTGATAAGACCCTTATCAAAGGGGTCCTTCAACTACTCTTTCAATTCCTTAAGCTCCTCTAGAACCATTCTATAGGGAGGAATGGAGATAGGATGCATATCAGGAAAAAGATCTATCCCAAAATCGATCTCTCGCTCGGGAGGGATTCTAGGCAAACATTCTGGAAACACTTCTGGAAACTCATTTACAATAGGAACTGACTGGAGAGATGGGGTTTTGGACTCCTGTCCATAACCTGAACTATTTGATAGACATAACCCTTAAAAATCATCTTCTTAGCCTTGAGATAGGATATGAAATGACCCTTTGAGGATGGAGGACTACCTTGCCACTCTAAGACAGGTTCATTTTGAAACTTGAAACTAACAAATCGAGTACGACAATCAATTGAGGCATAACATGCATACAACCAATCCATCCCAAGAATAACATCAAAATCAGTCATCTCCAACTCTACTAGATCTGCTGAAGTGACTCTATGAAGAACTGAGATAGCGTAATTTTGGTAAATTCTTTTCGCTAGGACTAACTCACCAACAGGAATAGAAACACAAAAGGGTTATAAGAGTTGTTCAGGACTAATTTTGAACTTGCAAGCAATATAAAGGGTCACAAAGTATAAGGATTCTCCTACGTCCAATAAAGCATAGATATTAAGAGAGAAAACATTCAACATACCAGTGACAACATTTCAGGAACTCTCCTGGTCCTGGCGATATGACATGGCATAAAGGAGATTCTGGCGTTGACCACCACCTGAACCCAAAGCAACACTCTACTGGGCCTGTCGACCTCCTGGGGCTGCTGGAGCAGACTGAGTCCTGCTACCTCTCTGTCCCTTCTTAGCTGAAGGGCAATACCTAATCCTGTGTCTAACCAGACCACACCCAAAGCATCCACATGTTCCATAAAGATACTCCCTCGGGTGACTCTTCCCACACTTATTGCAAATAGGGTAAAAAGGCCATTTTCCAATACTCCCCTGAGACTACGAACCCAATCCTCTACCTGACTGATCATGCCTAGGCCTTGGGGCTTGAGTAGGAGAACTAGCTGAAGAATGCACGGGTCGTAATGACCTCTTCTGAAATGAAGAATGGTGCCCGCCTCCGGACTTCTGATGGCTAAGACCCGAACCCTCTGATCTAGACCTCTTGCTCTCCCTTGCCATTTCCTTTAACTTATCCCCCTCAATCTAATGGGCATGAGTCATAAGCCTCGAGATATCCATATCCCCCAAAAGAATAGTGGACCTGCACTCCTTTTTTACCAAGTCTGACACTCCATAAATGAACTTACTCATTTGATCTCTTGGATCGGCCACCATAGCTGGAGCATACCTAGAAAGCTGGGTGAACTTCAATCCATATTCTTGAACCGACATAGATCCTTGACTCAAATTTATGAACTCTTCGACCTTAGCCTCCCTCAATTCCTTAGGGAAGAACCAGTGAAGAAATTCTCTCTCGAAGAACTCCCAAGTCATAGGGACCATATCACTAGCCCTAGCATACTTCCACTGAGTATACCAAATGTGAGTCATATCCTTCACTTGATAGGAAGTTAGCTCAACCCCATCCACACTGACAACTTGCATCACCTCCAAAATCTTCTTCAACTTATCCATAAAATTTTGCAGATCTTCACCAACCTTATATCCCAAGAACTCAGGCGGGTTTAGGCGAATAAACTCTCAAACTGTGGTCGTAACTTCCCTACCTTGGGGGTTAGTGATAAGTAGGTAATTTAATAACTTATTGAGTCTTTATCCATGAATTTTATTGCTATGTTTTGAATAGATTTAGAGGTTCTTATGGCTATTATTAATGTCTATACAGGTACTTATGATTAATGATGTAAAACAAGGAAATGGACCCAAAAAGAGCTTAAAAGGAGTGAAGTGTGAAGTTATTAGAAAAGATGGAGATTCTGCCCAGAGATACGGTGCATGTACGACACACACAAGCCATGGTGCAGAACGCACCTACACGGCATAGAGCCACAAAAGTCACTGAAGAATCTACTAAGGGGTGGGGACATTGTGCGACGTGCACAACCCATGGTGCAAACTGCACCTCCTTCGCACGAAGCCTCCAATATTAGCTGAAGTCACTGGTACAACTAAATATGGTGTACGACACGCACATCATGATGTGCGAACTGCACATCGCATTGCACGCCACCCAAAGGGCAATTTTGTCCAAAAAATTAGTGACATTTTGGGAAAGTATAAAAAGCCAATTTAGGCATAATTATAAAGAGAACTTTTTCACCTTAGAATTTTTGAAATTAATTTTAGCTTTGAAAACAAGTTTTCCTCTCCAAGAAGAAAAGAGTTTGAATCCATTCTCTCTTCCAATTCTTGGTTAACCATTTGTGTACTCAAATTGAGATTAGAACTTGATATTACACTTGAATGGAGAGGAATCTGGTTTACCAATTTGGTATATCTCTTTCCTTTATTATGAGTAGCTTATTTCAATTGTCTAGGGATGTGTTGATGATGGGTGCTTGATAAGTAGGTGTGGGTGTTGTTAACTCTTGCTTATAATTGCTTATTTGATATGGGTCTAGTAGTTTCACCAAGTTTTAATCCTAAAATTGGTGGTTGCAAACAATAATTTTCATTACTTGACTATGTTGTTACTTGAAAGAGAATTTCATGATTTCGGATGTGAAATTACTAGTGAAAACTTGGGAATCCATTCAGATTTGAGGCTAGAAATAGCTCATATCGACGGAATCACCCATTTAAGGGTTTAAGCTAGAGATAGTATGACCTCTCCAAGCTTGATCTTGGTTGTTTTATGATTTAACTGATAGTTCTCTAATGAGATTATTATATATATGTTTGTTGATCGAGAGATAAACAATCATACCAATGACCAAGGCTACCTATGTTAATGAGTGAGAATAAGTGTGAATAGATAAACACCCTATTAAAGCCCCGTTGGATACACATCCCTAGTCACCTACTCTCATTTGTACACCCATTTCACTTTACCATCTTGCATTGAGTTGGATTTTTGTGACAGAATTCCTAATTCCCCTAATCCTTTACTTTCTTACATTCAACCACTTACTCTCTTAGTGAAGTTGTTTCTATGCAATCATTATGGTTCTATCTACAAGTTTCTATGGGTATAACCCTGATACCTGTTAGGTACTTATAAATGTGATTTGCTTGACAATCATCCTTACCTCCTCATAGGATAGTACGTTTGAGCGTTTATCAAAAATGGCATTGTTGCTGGGGACTTGATTTGATAGCTATTTTTGATTGTTGATTTGAAGTCACTTTGAGAGTTCCTATTTCTTTTAATTTTGTTTGTTGTTTGTGTGGTGATTAAGCAGGCTAGCCTATGAATGAGGACGATGACAATGAGAGCGTTGATGGCTTCATGGAGGCCGATAAGGCTAAGCCTGTGATGCAAAGGGGTGTGGGTGCAATCTACCTACCCTCTGCAGTGGGAAATGTTGTCTTTCACGTGACTAGCACCATGCTCTACTTAATCCAAATAAAGGGCATGTTTAGTGGTGCAGCACATGAAGATGTCAATCGGTATATCCAGAATTTTGTGAATTTTTTCCAACCGTTCACATTTCAAAATATCTCCCAAGAATCCATCCAATTACGCCTATTCCCTTTTTCCTTGACGGGGAAAGACACGATGTGGTTGGAAGAGTTGCTGGATGATTCTATCATATCTTGGGCCGAGTTGGTTTAGACATTTACATCGAGATTATTTCTTCCATCTCGAATGATAAAGCTAAGAGACTAGATTACCAACTTTAGGCAACTCCCGGATGAGCCTCTACATGAGGTTTGGTTAAGGTTCAAAAAGAAGCTTCTCTTATGTATGAACCATGAATTATCGAACAATGTATTGCTACAAAGCTTCTAACGGTCATTGAACTCTATGAATAAGTCGGTGGCTGACAACCTTGGAGGTGGCACCTTCATGGACTTAGAATTTTCCATTGCCTCGACCTTGTTAGAGAGAATGACCAAAACCAACCAAGCTTGGCATACGAGAGAAGCAGATGTGCCAACTTCAGGAATGCCCTCATCAATTTTGACCAATGAAATGAGAAAAAGGGACGAGGAGCGAGATGAGACAATGGCAAAAGTGATGACACAAATTGATTTGATGGCCAACCATGTAATGGGTGCTGGTGGTGCTAAGTCGGTGAATGTTGTGAGTACACCAGAAGTTAAAGAAAGTGATGATGAGCTGATGACAGTGATATATGGTAAATTATGCTTTGTGTCAGTGGGTTCTCACCTTGGGTATTATCACCTGAGTGAAGAGAACCAAGGTTGGATATGAGAAAAAGAAAGGGACGAAAATTAGCGAGATAGAGACAAAGATGGTGAATGCTTCAATCACCGGAGCCCAAATACTTATATACCTGCGAACAAAGAATACTCTCTCTACCAACTGGGCATAAGCAACCCTGGTCATTCCAAGCTAGAGGACATGTTGTACTTGGTTCTCAAGAAGGTGGATACAACAAATACTGGAGTGAGTGAGCTAAAGAGTGAAGTCTCAACACTTCATCAAACTTTGAGCTCTCACTCAGCCTCGATCAAGCATCTTGAGGCCCAAATGAACCACCTGTCAAGCCAAATGAACCCGAGGATAAAGGGGACACTGCCCAGTGATACCCTCACCAATACAAAGAACGACTAATTTGAGGTAGTATCATCAAGCTACGACGTTAAATCAAACACTATTTGGGATGCAACCCAAGTTTCTTTACTTTGTTTTTGGTTATCTTTTGTTATTTTTGGTGTGTTTGTAGGGAATGCATAGAGTAGAAAAATGGACAAGTGAAAAAGGGACAAAAATGGGTTGTAAGGCAGCCCATGCAGACCGCATGAGCCATTGTACATGTCACACGCCTCACCGCACACCAAGATAGAAAGCCTGGGAGAAAATGGAAATATTGGAGGCGACGTGCATTGGACCGTGCAGACTGCACGAGCCCAAGTACGTGTCGCACCTCCATCGTATGGCAAACAAGATGCCTGGGCAAACCAGGGGAGAAAAAGGTGGTGTGCGACATGCCATTCAGTCCATACCAAGGCTAGTGGGAATCGCATGTCACGGAGTATCAAAGGTAAATTTGAAATCTTATTGACCTAACCCATTGACTAACCTGACCTAAAAATGACCCGATCGACCTTTCTTCTTCTTTTTCTTTTTAAAACCTCCACCCACATTCTCCTTCATCAAATTTTCTCTCCAACTCTCAAATATTCTCTCCCAAAACATTCCACAAATCCTCCTAATTCCCCCAAAACCTTCTCTCTTCTCACCCAACCATCTCCACCACTCCACCACCATCGTTGCCAGTCATTTCTCTAGGCAAGTCAATTGGGTCACCATTGTTGCACTCCAAAAAGCTTCAATTTTCACTTCTCTCTGCCTAATCTTCACTAGTGGTAAGTTCCTTGACATTAAATACTTGTTTTTATGAAGGTTGGGAATTGATATTGTGAAGCATGCTTAATAGAATTGCCATGTTGATTTTGGGTGAGATCTGAAAAATTTTGGGTCCCCAATTTTGAGTTGTTTTAATAATTTTGCTTAGTGTGAACTTGGTAGAACTTGAATTTTGTTAATGCATGTTGATTGGTAGTGATTTTTAGCCTTGAAATCTGAGTTTTCGGTGAAGTCTGAGTAACCCACTTATGATTGACGAATGGTTTAGCCCGATGATAGATTGGGTCACGTCATTTTTAAGGGCAAATCGTCATTTGTCATAAGGTTTTGCTAAAAATTGACTGTTGGGACTGAATTTCGTTCCTTGTATGCCCATGGTTCTTTGTTGAAGATTATATTTAGGTGTATAATCTTGTGCAGGGAGGAGTTAATTGTTGCTAAAGTTATTGGTGCCCATTGTTGCAAGTGAGAGCTTGATGTTCCCGATGATTGATGGGGTAACGTCCATTTTAAGGGAAGTCGTTAAGTTCTTTTCTTGCTTTTTGGATTGCTCAATGAAAATCCAGGAAATTCTGAGTACCCAGATGTGTGTGAGCATGATATCCCTTTACCCCCTTGTTAATATTGTTGGTTTGTTGTGTGGTGCCAAGTGCCTAAGTACATCTTGCTCTACAAATCACATGCATAATTTACAAGAGCACGAGGAACTAAAAATTCCAATTGTGCCTTAGTGTGTTTCACATGTGATGCATAGATCTTGATGTACGGGTCGCACAAAGCATCGCACAATGTTGAAAAACAAGGACAGTTTACTACTTTGAGGGGTGAAGCCTGGTGCAACGCGCACTTTGGTAAGTGAGGTCCGCACCAGCTTCGTACCTCAGTGGAAAAACTCCTGCAGGGTTCTGTTAGCTAGTGCGGAGGCATATGCGATGCGCACTTCATCTAGTGCGGTTCTCATGTGGCTCGCACAAGCCAGTAGACCCCTACCTTATTTTCTACTTTATTGCATTCCATTCTTTTTTGATTAACTTCTTTTTAGGTTTTGTTTGTTTTTGTCTCACAATCTCTGTATGCAGCATATGTCTTCTAGCAGGGGAAACATCGGGCGTCAACCAAAGAAACCATCAGCTTCTGAGGAAGCTAAAATCCACTTTGGAGTGGAAGGTCAAAAGGCCATCTACACCCGGGACAAGGCTAGAACATTCAATGAAGAGCAGAGCTTTAACTTAGGGGAAGTTGGGGCTTAGGTTCCTAACATGCACCATCAATTTGCTGAATGAGATTGGTACCCTTTTCAAGATGTCCCCAAGGGATACTATGAGGAAGTCATACGAGAGTTCTTTGCAGCCTATGAAGCCAGCAGGATTCAAAAGGTTATAGAGGACTGGAAGAAAAATTCCCCAACCTGAAATAAGTTGTAGTCAGGGGCAAGAAAGTTTGCATTACCCCCCGCTGCCATCTATGCCATCTATTGGGAAAACCCAATCAAACCTGCACCGGCTCTCATGGCTAAGTTGCAAGCAAAAGTGAAACCATACCGTGAAACTTCTGCCATCCTTGCTCCTTCTACTCCTATGTGGGCCACTATGGGAGGTGACATTATGAGAAGAACTCTGCACTTTTAATCCCATCTGTGGTATGATCTCGTTAGAATCCGATTCCTACCCTCTCAGAATGACCAGAAGATAACTCAAGATGGGGCCATTCTAGGTCCTGCCATTATGACAGGGCAGCATATGAATTTTAGGGAGATAGCAGCCATGGTAATTCAGAGGAAAGCACACAAGGGAAATGACACATTCCCTTTTCTGGTACTGATCAGCAAGTTGTGTGCAAAGGCCGACATCTCATGCTTTAGCTGCGACAAAGTCACCTATGCAGTTGGGGTGATTGATCTGGATAAGAAGACTGATAGCGATGCCCCAAAATTCAACAAGCATAGAGTAGAGGAAATGGTGGATGTTGAGAAAGTTGAGTTAGATGCCGAAGCAGCTACTTCATCTCCTTCTCGAGCTACATCAGGGGCACATACACATACCCCCACATCAGTTATACCATGAGGGCCTTTGACCAAAAGTGGATTATATGACATGGTTGACAAAACATCAAATCATGAAAGGTCGTTGAGTGATTTAGCTACCAAGCTTCCTGGTATGATACAAAGAGTGGTTAAGAATGCGATGAAAGGGGTAGTGGACAGTGTCTCCAAACTCTGCATGAGAATGGATGTTGTTGAAGGTACGGCGTCAGAACTTAAGAAGGATGTGGCCAAAGCCAAAGGAAAGCAGCTAGTTGAGGTGGTAGATTTGAGCACCTTACCTCAGCCCCGCCAAACTCGTAGACCCATGGATGACTTGTTCGCAGCCTACACAGAGGATGAGCCTGAGATTCCTAGTGATAGAGATGTTGATCTAGATGATGATCAAGATACCAATTTTCAGCATGCTCTCCCAGAGTCCACATTAGATGTGCACACCCGAAAGGTTGGTGTCGGCCTTAGTGGATAGTCTACTGATAATGAGGCATAGTCCTCCAGGGAGTTGCCTTTTCATTCCCTACTTGAGCTTATGGCATTAAGGGTAATGCTTCTTTTGATAGGAGGGGGTGCTCTTTCTTATTATTTCTTTTGGTTGCCTGTGATCGGGCTTTGTTGACATTTTTAGTTCCCTGCTAGATTTGATTTGTCCCTTGTTAGGCATATTTTGGATGATTGTGATGCTTATTGCCCTTGACATGCCTTTTTCTTACCTTTTTCTTATATAATTTTGTTTTGAGCTTAATTGTGCCCTTGTCGGGCTTGATTTTTAATTGTGTTATGTGCTAAGGGCTACGCCAAGGCTTGTTTTTAAATGAATCATGAGCGTGAAATTTGTATATTTCCTTGTTAAATAGTAGTTTTAGCAATAATCTCCGAGGGTATTCTTAATACCGCGGTTCTTTCCCAAGGAGCAAAGTTTTCTTTATCTTTCTTTTTCCTTTGTTTTTGTGTCGAACCGGGTTGCTGTTTTCCTATGATAGATTGAGAGGCAACTTTCGTAATGGAAAATGCCATGTATTAGTTTAAAATTGAGTCAATAGTTTCTTGTCTTGAAATGGGCCCACCGAAAATTTTCTCTTGGCAAATTGTTTTTGAAAATAAAAAAAAGGGAAATGAGTTTTTGAGGAAAAGCATTATCTTGTCATGACTTGCACACTCTCGCTTTGGATTGATTGACTCACAAACGAGTGTGTAAGGAACTCGGAATAGCTTGTTGAAAGTCATTTATCCCAATTGATTTTGAGACTAATGAAAGAGTCTTGTGGGATGATGCCTTGTGTGGTGAGGCTTTACCTTGATTCTTGTGCATGTGTGTTGTCTAGAACTTGCCCCGAATGTGATTCAAGGAAAAATTCTAGGTGTGACCGAGCTTGGAAGATACCTTAGGCCCTTTTTGATAGCCACTTCACCTAAATGACTTCCCGTGACATCAATCCTAGTGAACCCCTTTGAGATTGTAGCCCTTCTTTGGCACCTGGTTAACACCTTGACCTTTTTGGAATCTCTATCTTGGCACCCATCCTCCCTAATTGTTTGAAAGTGAAATGTGGGCTAAAAGCCTAAGTTTGGGGGGAAATGAATAGACAACATAGGAAATGCCTAAGTTTGGGGGTGTATGTGATCAAATGAGGAGAAGAAAAGGAATGCACTTTAAGTGCAAGGTAGCACCTTAGGTTTGAATTGAAAATTTCTCTAAAAGTTCAATTCAACTAGCATAAATAAAAAGCAAGAATAGGTGCTACCAAACAAAGGTAATACAAGGAGTTTGAAGGATCATGATTGGAAGGGAGAAAGTTAGGTTGTGTGAGGGAGAAATAAGGTGAAATTGAAATTTGAAAATGTGAGTAGTGTTCGAAATGATAACAAAGAGTGGTAGGGAGGTGTAGTCACTTGACCCAAATGAAATCCTCACCTTAGCCCCAACCAACATAGTAACCCGCAAGTCCTTGGTGAATTCGAGCTTGGCTGCCCTACATTAGTGGCGATTTACATGAAGGGCAAGCCTATGGTTTGACGTGTGTGCACTTGAACTTCCTTGAGAGAGTGAGAGTATTCTTGGTTCTCCTATAATCCCGTGGTTTTGGGAATTGTATGATTGTGAGTGGGATTATCTCTTGTGGTGAGTGGCATCATGCACTCGAATTGAAACATAAAGTCTCTATTTCAATTGAGAGGAATGGATGAGACAAGTTATGTGGCGAATCTCAAGGCAAAACTTGACGGTCCATGCCAATGACTTGAGAAGCTTAAATATCTTGTTTTAAATGACAAAATTCCCATAATTTTGAATGACAAATGAATTCCTTTTGGAAAAAGGTTTTGAAATGACCAACTGCCTTGATATTGTGGTGGTTTAAATTGAGATGAGCATTATAGTTGAGTCTTTTGTTTGGGTCTTTTTGTTTATTCTTTTTCTTAATTTTTACTATAGATTAGTCCTTTGTTTCTTGATTGAATCTAGAGCATAATTCATTCCTTGCCTTGTGAGTATCTTGCTTGAGGACAAGCAATAGTTAAAGTTTGAGGGTTTGATAAGTCGATAATTTACCAACTTATTGAGCCTTTATCCATGAATTATTGATATGTTTTGAATAGATTTAGAGGTTCTTATGGCTTTTATTTATGTCTATACAGGTACTTATGATCAATGATAGAAAACAAGAAAATGGACCCAAAAAGAGCTTAAAAGGAGTGAAGTCTGAAGTGATTAGAAAAGATGGAAATTCTGCCCTGAGATGCGGTGCATGTGCGACACGCCCAAGCCATGGTGCGAAATGCACCTACATGGCATAGAGCCACAAAATTCATTGAAGAATCTGCTAAGGGGTGTAGACGTTGTGCAACGCGCACAATCCATGGTGCAAACCGCACCTCCTTCGCACGAAGCCTCCAATATTAGCTGAAGTCACTGGTACAACTAAAGATGGTGTGAGATACACACATTATGATATACTAACCGCACGTCGCATTGTACGCCACCCGAAGGGTAATTTTGTCCAAAAAATTAGTAACATTTTAGGAAAGAATAAAAAGCCAATTTAGGCACAATTGTAAAGAGATCTTTTTCAGCTCAGAAGTTTTGCAATTAATTTTAGCTTTGAGAATAAGTTTTCCTCTCCAAGAAGAAGAGGGTTTGAATCCATTCTCTCTTCCAATTCTTGGTTGACCATTTGTGTACTCAAATTGAGCTTAAAACTTGAAATTACACTTGAATGAAGAGGAATCTGGTTTACCCATTTGGTATATCTTTTTCCTTTATTATGAGTAGCTAATTTCAATTGTCTAGGGATGTGTTAATGATAAGTACTTGACAAATGGGTGTGGGTGTTGTTAATTCTTGCTTATAATTGCTTATTTGACATGGGTCTAGTAGTTTCACCAAGTTTTAATCCTAAAATTAGTGGTTGCAAACATTATTTTTCATTACTTGACTATGTTGTTGCTTGAAAGATAATTTCAAGGTTTCGGATGTGAAATTACTAGTGGGAACTTAGGACTCCATTTAGATTTGAGTCTAAAAATAGGTCATATCAATGGAATCACCCATTTAAGGGTCTATGCTAGAGATAGTGTGACCTCCCCAAGCTTGATCTTGGTTGTTTGATGATTTAACCAATAGTGCTACTGAGATTATCGGATATATGGTTTTTGATCGAGAGATAAACAACCATACCCATGACCAAGGCTACCCATGTCAATGAGTGAGAATAAGTGTGAATAGATAAACACCCTATCCCACATTAAATCCCCATTGGATACACATCCCTAGTCGTCTACTCTTATTTGTACACCCGTTTTACTTTACGGTCTTGCATTATATTGGATTATTGTGACAGAATTGCCAATTCCCCCAATCCTTTACTTTCTTGCATTTAAACACTTACTCTCTTAGTGAAGTTGTTTCTATACAATCATTATTGTGCTATCTACAAGTCTCTGTAGGTACGACTCCGACACCTGTTGGGTACTTATAAATGTGTTTTTCTTGACGATCGTAGTTACCTCCTCATGGAAGAGTACTTTTGAGCATTTATCAGTTAGTAGGAACAGGTGCTGGGTGATTGGCTTGGTTGGCCATTGCATGAGCCAACATCTGAATGGCGGTCCTGAACTCCATATTAGTGACCTCGTGGTCCATATCTAGGGGATTTACATTTCGGGCATTGGCCTGACAAGGCATGGAACGACAAGAAGGCATAATCTGAAATAGATCAGGTTAGAGAAGTAATAGAGTCAAACTCTATTGCACGATGTTGATCATGAAAGAAGTGAAGTTTTTTCTAAAACATCTCATGGCCTCCCTCTCATAGATGTGGTGCACTTCACACCTATGAAAGAGACTCTATTTAATGTAGCTTTCAGACAACCTAGGACTCTTGAACCTGATGCTCTGATACCATATTTGTCATGCCCCGAGACAACCCCCTAGGCGTAACACAATACTCGGGACCACAAGTTCCCCAAGTTAACCCTTGATCATGGCATAACTTAGACAAACATAAGAAACATAGCAGAAGCATAATTTGAAAGATAGGCAACCAACTTCATAATAGGTAAAATATCTAGAAAAAACAAAATATGAAATGACAAACCAGAATAATGGTCTATGTCTGAAAAGCCTCTATATGCGACATAAGGAGTTACTGGGACAAGACCCCCAGCTAACTCCAAGTGCTGAGATAAGGGAACCTACTAAACTAGGAATCATACTAGTCCTCGAATGAATGAGGATTCACCAAATCAAATTAGGTGGCGTGCGACCCCTAGCCACGATCCTGAGGGTGGGAACCTGAATCTGCATAATCAAAGGATGCAGCGCAAGAATATGCGGCAGTACTATAGGATGTACTGAATATGTGAGTTTATGCAACAACATGGTAAAAACATACTTAAAACGTAGTTAAAACTGAGTTCATGCATAAGTAAGAGGATCACAAGTAAATATCATAGTTTAAGTATAAAGCATGAAATAGAGGTCGAACTTCAAATTAATATATCATAAGACTTAAACAACTTGAAAAAATTCATATAGGAGTTTTTTATAGCCTACAATAGACCATGTGAGCGACATGGAATCCAACTATATAACCCTAGTTGGCAAAGCTGCTCTATACTTGCCAAGGAATAGGGCCATACATATCATAGCGTTGAATCACTTTTCTAAGCCTATCGGGCGATACATAACCTACGCTAGCAACGTAGTCTTGGATTTGGGTTATCTAGAACCCTCATCACTCGGTGCTAAATACTACTTCCAAAATATGTCATAGTGCTCATATACATGTGACATATCTAGATGTTAAATCTTGTTCATAATCCTGAATCTTCATACTACTCACAACCTTGCTTTTAAAATAGTTCATGAGCACTGATGGAATGTCGGGATATCATATCTTTCATAAAGGACCATTTCTTAAAAGTTTGCATGGCACTAGTCCAATTTTATAAACACCTGCAATTCCATAGGAAAATAGGAACTAGGCTTGCAATTTGCTTGAAATTCATAAATCATAACATCAACATATGAAGATCTTTACTTAAATCAACCATGCATGCAAACTTGGCTAGACTTAGCCTTAAATTCATGAAAGAGGAATTCACTTAAAAAAACCCATACTAAAATCATGCAATTTAGAGTTGAATTTCATAGTAGAATAATGAGAAAATAATTTATAAAAAGCCCATGAGTATTGGGTAAGAACCCTAATTTGAAGTTCATTAAAGTCTATATAAAAATTGGGGGTTTCGGGCATAAGGGTGAAAGAATCCCTTATTGAATACTCACATATCTGAATTGAAGCTTTCTTAGTCAAGGATGGGAGGGATGGAAACTTGAAAATCAAACCCTTAGTTTGGAACTTGGAATTGGGAGGATGGAGACCCTTTCTCTTTTTGGATGAAATGAGAGCTTAATGGAAATACTTAGACTAATTGAAGTTAAAACCCTTATAGAATTTTCTAAAATAACCTCACTTAGGAGTTAAGGGGGTGGGAAATTACAAAAATACCCCTGGATAAAAGCTAGGAAAAACATATTAAAATCTCAGCTTCAGGTTCCATGGATCATAGATGGGACCACGGTTCATGGATTAGAGTTGTGGTTTTTGAGCCCAAAATACAAGTTGCGGGTCATTTTTCACAAATCAATTGTATGGCTCGTGGAACCATCCATGAGTCATAGAAACCATTCATGGTTTACTAGGGAACTGACTACTCTCAGTCTGAGTTCCATGAGTTAGTTTCACGACCCGTAGAACCATTCATGAACTGTGAAGCTCACTCGTGGTTCTCAGACCTGACGATGGTTTGCACGATTGGTTTCATGAGTCCTATGCATGACTCGTAGTTTGGTTCATAGCTCATGAACTTGACTCGTGAGTCCTGGAAGTTCAGAATTTTGTAGTGTTTCCGAGTTTAAAGGCTGGTTCGAATTCTAGGGTGTTACATTATGTAGGCTTCATTACGGCCCAATTTTTGTTCGTGAAAAAGTGATATCAGAGCTCTAGGTTCACCAGTCTTGACAGTATAAGAGCAAAGTGTCTAGTAGAGTCTCATGGATCAGGATGATGACATCCATATCCTATCTACGAGAAGTTATGGGTCATTCCTAGGAAAGATTCCATCTTGTTTGATTCCTTATCATGCATCCTTGACCCTATCAACTTCTAAGTATCTTTTGTTTTACTCTTTCTCAGATGGTTTGGACGAGATCAGTAGCAGGTGAGAACGAGGCCCATGCACCTACAATTAGATCCCCAGCTAAGGGATGGGGTAGAGGTTGACCTAGAGGTTGAGGTAGGGGATGGGTTGTGGTGCTAGCTCGGGCCCAGACTAGGTTACCATCACTAGAGCCTGAGATTGGGATTGAGGAGCTACCGTATGAGCTAAAGGGTGTGGGGCCAGCCTATTATCTGGCAGGTTTTGTGGCCACTCCAGTGTTATAGAAAACATTGGTTTGCTTTCTTGGGTTCCTTGAGGGTATGTCACAGCCAGAAGCTTTGCCCCGTATTATGATTGGTTCTCAGGTTAAAGATGAGGCTCAGACTTCATTCCAGGCACCAACACAGGGTTCAAGAGCACAGCCTGCTACTGCAGCTCCCCCATTAGAGGTGTTACCAGTCCCTACAGTTGTTCCACCTATTCCAGCTGGTCCAATCATGTCTTATAAGGAGTAGAAGATGTTTTATAGGTTTCTACGATTGTGTCCTCTAATGTTTTGTGGTGCTCCTAGGGAGGATGTGCTTGAGTTCAGACTAGTTGCTAGGAGAAATTGCATAATCTTGGGTTGTTTGAGTCGCATAGATTAGATTACACCACGTTGGTGGAGGTCTTATATAGCTTGCAGGCTAGCCGGGTTACCTCTACTTACTTGGGCACAGTTCTCCGCAGCTTTCTTGGAGAAGTATGTATTGTGCAGTTTGAGGGGGCGGTTGATGGATCAGTTCACCAGGTTGGAGCAGGTCTCCATGTGTGTTAAAGTATGAGGTCCATTTCCATGAGTTAGATAGGCATGCCACTATGATTCTTCCCACCGAGCACGAAAACATGTGTCACTTCATTCGAGGTTTGACTTTACAGCTCCATTTGGCTACAAAGGGTATGGTAGCTTCGGGTTAGTAATTCTTGGAGGTAGTGGATCATGTCCACACTATTGAGGGTGTACTTTGTGAGACCCAAGGGGGCAGCAATAAGAGGCCCCGCCATCAGGGCAGTTACAGTGGTTCATATACATATGGCAGAGGCTACTTTGATAAGGGTCAATATCAATAATTTTTCTAGCTGAGATGGTCTGCTTAGGTGGCATTACAAATTGTTGAGGATCAGAGTAGTCAAGGTTTGATTCAATCTCTGCGTAGTGCATATTTTGGGTATTTGGGTTGTGTTGACAAGTTTGGTTCAGTGTGTTCTTTTGTTTGGACTTTGGTTGGTAGATGGTGCTTTGAGTGTGGTGAGTGGGGGCACTTTGTTAGAGATTGTCCAAGGGTTATGCACAGTGGTCAGCACGTTCATATGGTTCAGGCCCCTAGGGCTCCAGCACCACCAGCCAGAGGCGGTACAGAAGGGAGTAGGGGTGGTCCATAGGGTACTCGAGAAGGTCCTTAGTCTGGTAGATCAGGTGGTTGTGGAAGTCGGGGCCATATGTATGTATTGATGGGCCATCCAGAGGCTCAGGCTTTGGATGCTGTAATCATAAGTATGATCTCTATTTTCCATCAGTCAGCTTCTGAATTATTTGATCCGAGGTCTATACTTTTGTATATGTCTACTTATTATGCTACTCGTCTGGGGTTTGCTTGTGAGTTATTGCATGTGCCTTTGCCTGTAGCTACCCTAGTAAGAGATTTATTAGTAGTGGATCATGTATACCGAGCTTATGTTGTGACTATCCTGGGGTATGACACGTGGGTAGACCTGATTTTACTAGATATGGTAGATTTTAATGTGATTTTGGGCATATATTGGTTGTCTCCCTACCATACAGTCTTGGATTGCTTCACTAAGACCATTACTCTATGGATACCTAGTATCCCTCTTATAGTATGGATGGATGCCAATAGTCACATGCCAAGGGGAGTTATATATCTTTTGAGCGCCCAGCGGTTGGTTGGGAAGGGATGATTGGCCTATCTTGCTTACGTCCATGATACTAGTGCCATCAAACCTTCACTTGAGTCAGTTTCTGTGGTTTGTGAGTATTCGGATGTGTTTCCTTCTAATTTACCAGGTTTTCCTCCTGATCATGATATTGACTTTACCATCGCTGTCGAGCTGGGAACTCAGCCTATTTCTATTCTACCATATCGAATGGCACCAACTGAGTTGATGGATCTTAAGGATCAGCTCCAGGATTTGTTGAGTAGAGGGTTCATCAGGCCTAGTGTGTCTCTGTGGGGTGCTCCAGTTCTATTTGTAAAGAAGAAGGATGGGTCCATGCGTATGTGTATCGACTACAGGCAGTTTAATAAGGTGAAAGTTAAGAACATGTATCCAATGACATGTATTGATGATCTATTTAAATAGATATAGGGTGCAGCGGTGTTCTCTAAGATAGACTTGAGGTTCGGTTATCACCAATTAAGGATTAAGGCTGTGGACATCCCAAAGTCTGTATTTAGGACTCGATACGGCCACTATGAGTTCCTAGTCATGTCTTTTGGGTTGACTAATGCCCCAACAACTTTTATAGAGTTGATGAATCACGTGCTCATAGCCTACTTGGATTCTTTTATGATTGTGTTCATCAATGACATCTTGGTATATTTAAGGAGTAGAGAGGAGCATTAGCAGCATCTGAGAGTTATACTTCGGACCTTGCGAGACCATCAGTTATATACCAAATTCACTAAGTGTGAGTTTTGGCTTGAGTCTGTGGCATTATTGGAGCATGTGGTGTCCAAGGATAGGATTATGGTGGATGCAATGAAGATTGCGACAGTTTGTGATTGGGCAAGGCCTACTTCTCCTACCGAGATTTGCAGTTTCATTGGGTTGGCAGGCTACTATAGATGATTTCTAGAGGGGTTTTCTTCTATAGCAGCTCCATTGACTAGATTGACTCATAAGAATGTCCCCTTCCAGTGGTCAGATGAGTATGAGGTGAGCTTTTTAAAGCTCAAGGCGTTATTGACTTCACCTCTAATTCTTACTTTTTCGACCGAGGGTCAGGGGTTACAGTGTATTGTGATGCTTCTGGTGTTGTTTTGGGTTGTGTATTGATGCAGAAGGGTTGAGTTATTGCTTATGCTTCCATACAACTGAAGGTTCACGAGAGGAACTATCCTACTCATGACTTGGAGTTAGCAGTGGTGGTCTTTGCATTAAAGATTTGGAGGTATTATTTGTATTGCGTGCATTGTGAGATCTTTACTGACCATCGAAGTCTTATGTATATCTTCATCTAGAAAGACCTAAATTTAAGACAGTGCAGGTGGTTGGAGTAGCTAAAGGACTACAACATCTCCATCCTTTATCATCAAGAAATGGCAAACATGGTAGTGGATGCCCTAAGCCAGAAGGCAGTGAGTATGGGTAGCTTGGCATTATTAGCAGTAGAGGAGCGACCATTAGCTTTGGACATCCAGTCCTTGGCTAACAGGTTGGTTAGACTTAACATTTCTGAGCCGGGCTATATTCTTGCTTGTGTTGAGGCTAGATTTTCTTTGTTGGAGCAAATTCGGGTCAAACAGTTTGATGATGCAAGGTTGAGGATCATTCATGATAAGGTGTTGAGCGGTGAGGCTAGGAAGTCAACCTTAGATTCGGAGTATGTTCTAAGGATTGAGGGTCGTATCTTCGTTCCTAGAGTTGGTGACCTGGTCTGATTGATATTGGAAGAGGCTCATTGTTCTAGGTATTCCATTCATCCCTAGGCAGCTAAGATGTATCATGACTTGAGGTAGCACTGCTGGTGGTGTGGGATGAAAAGGGATAGCTTAGATTTCCTATTTAGGTGCTTGAACTATCTATAGGTTAAGTTTGAGCACCAGAGGCCAGGTAAGTTGACTAAGAGGCTACCCATTCTGGAGTGGAAATGGGAGTGGATAGCTATGGACTTTGCTGTTAGTTTTCCACATACTTTGCGGAGATTTGATGTTATTTGGGTCATCATGGATAGGTTGACAAAGTATGCTCACTTTCTGCCGATTCAGACTTCTTATAGTTCCGAAAGGTTGGCTCAGATCTACATCCATGAGGTTGTCTGTTTGCATGTGGTACCAGTTTCTATCATTTTTGACTATGGTACTCAGTTTACTTTGTGTTTTTAGAGGTCTATTCAGAGAGAGTTGGGTACCAGAGTTGAGCTTAGCACTGCTTTTCACCCGCTAACTGATGGTCAGTCGAATTAGACTATTCAAGTTCTGGAGGATATGTTTAGGGCCTGTGTTATTGACTTTAGAGGTCAATAGGGCCAGCTCATAGCCTTAGCAAAGTTTGCTTATAATAATAGTTACTATTCCAACATTCAGATGGCTCCGTTCGAGGCTTTGTATGGTAGGCGATGTAGATCTCCGATGGGTTAGTTTGATGCCTTTGAGGTTAGTCCATGGGGTACCGACTTGCTTTCTGATTCTATGGATAGGGTTTGGGTTATTCAAGAGAGACTTTGCACTGCCCAGAGTAGGCAGAAGAGTTATGCCGAGTATAGAGTTTGAGACTTAGAGTTTATGGTTGGGGACCGTGTGTTCCTTTGGGTGTCGCCCATGAAGGGCGTGATGAGGTTTGGGGAGGAAGTCTAAGCTTAGTCCTAGGTTTATAGGGCCACTTGAGACCTTTCATCACATTGGGGAGGTAACTTTTGAGTTGGCCGTGCCTCCTGCTCTTTCCGGTGTTATCTAATTTTCCACGCTTTTATGTTGCGGTGGCATGTTCCGGATGAGTCTCACTTACTTCAGTGGGACTCTGTTTAATTTGATAAGTCTTTAGCTTTTGAGTAAGAGCATGTGGCTATTTTGGATAGGCAGGTTAGAAAGTTGAGGTCCAAGGAGATTCCATCAGTTAAGGTTCAGTGGTGGCATTATCTTGTGGAGAAGGCTACTTGGGAGATCGAGACTGACATGTGGCCCTGTTAACCTCATCTTTTGGAGCCTTCAGTACCTTTCTTTCTTTACTTTTCGAGGATGATAGTTCTTTAGTAGTGGATGTTCTAATGACCGTCTGGGTCATTTCCTTGATTTTTTTACTTTTTCCATGTTTTAAGCTTTCCCACAGCGGCTACAGGTCATTTATGACTTGCCAGAACTGATGGTTCGGATCTTGGGCCATTCATTTGTATTCTAAGCTCATTTCCCTATTTTGAAACTCTTAAGACTGGTAGAGTTGACTTTGGTCAACATTTGAAGAAGATGGCCTCGGATGAAAATTCCATCAGTGCGGTTAGCTCTGGAATGTCGACTTTGGGCTAGGGGGACCTTTGGTTTGGGTTTTGAGTCTTCCGGACACATTTTGGGCTATTGAGTTCCATTTTGGTTAAAGTAGGTTTTGGGCATGGGGCCCACTTTTCTTCCAAACAATCTCTGTTGGGAGTTTTATTGATTCCATTAAGTCTGAAATACCATTTCTGGTAGGGTTGCATAGTTTGTTTGCATCCGTGGGACCCCAGATAAATCCCAAGGGTCCATCCAGTGATATTTTGAGTTGCCAAAAACTATTGTTGGTTGGTTGTTATTGCAGCACTAGCCAATCCTTCGCCCACGCGGAGGGTGGCTGCATGCGCGAAGAAGGGTCTTTGGCCCAGCCACTCTGTGCTCTTTGCCTATGTGGGGCTTTGGCCGCGTGCGTGACACCCCCATCCGCGGTGGCCAGCCCGCATGCATGTTAAAGTGGCACCTGGACCTGCCTCCGCCTGGCCGCGTGCGCACAGGCTTGTCCTAGCAGCTATAAATGGGTTTCAACTTCATTTTCATCTCCAATTTTCCAAAATTTCCCCATTTCTTTGAGCTTCAAAGGCTTGTTCCAAGCTCCCTTTTAATCCTTCTTAGTCTGGTAATTTCCTTCGTAATCCTCTTCTCTTTTCTATCATTAAATTCATGTCATTTTTGTTCTTTTCTGTTAAAATTCCTTATTTAATTCTTGATCAAAGAGAACTTCGGGGCTATTTTGGGCCCCGAAATGAGTCCCATTCACGCTCAAATTTTGGGCATGGGTTCCTCAATCCTCTATGAACATAGTTGTGAAAATTGTTTTCTATTTTGTCGCGTGGGCCTCGAGGGTCATTTTTCAACTCGATTTCGAGCCGAATTTTTCTGTATTGTAATATGGGTGTCATTCTTCTAATCTTGAAACCTATATTATGTTCTTGATACTGTGGCAGTATTCTGAGGCTATTCTGAAGGGGAAGGAACACGAGTGACAATTCGTGCTAGCAGTTCATCCCTGAGGTAGGTTATGGTTCACTATTTTTAGACTTGGCTTAGTTAGATTTTTATATGTTATGAGTTACATGAATGTTAGGCTAGGTTTAGGTTAGAATTAGGCTTAAATATTATTTTTGCTTATCTTGGCCATTTTTGGGACTGTAGAGCAGTATATCCATGATTATCCTTAGTATAGGATCTTGAAGAATTACTCTAGCTAGCCTAGAATTCTTAGAGTAACTTTAGGAGGTCTTAGAGGTAGAGTAGATTCCTTGTTTTATTTTCATATTATAGTTCTTTTTCTTCTTTGTTATTATTTATCATTGAATTTGTGTAACTATGGGCCCGAGGCCATAGCAGTGGACTGGATGGAGTTCCTGGTGAGTACCTTATTTGAGGGCGCTTTGGCCCTTCCTTTGGTTTTATATCTCTGTATTTGTTTGGGTGTTGTACCACTTACTCTTGTTTCTGCATTCATGGATTTGGCATATTAATGGTTTTCTTCCTAAGAAAGAATGGTTTGTTTTCAGGTTAAAATGGATGGTTTTTCATTATTATTTCGTATTTTAAGGGTTTTACGAAAGGTTTGCACTACCTTACCATCGGTTTTGGATTTAAGAACTAAACGCTACCTTTTTTACTGATTTATGTTCCGTGGAGGACATTTTTACGTATTGCATGTATGATGCTAGAATTTCGGACTCACATTTACTAATTGCATGTTCGATGTTGGGATTGTAGACTCATATTTACTTACTGTTTGTCCGATGATGGGATCCCTGACTCATGTTGCATTTTCCACATGTTGCATCATATCATCTCTCGGTGCTTCGTAATTGCTTATGTGTACTTGGAGTGCCTTTGCCTTATTAACATTACTATCTTCATTAATTGTTGGGTTACGGCTCTATTAGTAGATAACTAGATTTAGGTGGATCCTTGTAACTAGTTTACTTTCCTGTAGCTTATAATATATATTATCTTTCTGAGCTCGGTCGGCCTATAATGCCTACTGGGTACCCTTTATTTTGGTACTCATACTACACTTTGCATCTTTTTCTAATACAGCACCTAATACAAGCCACTCTCGTTGATCCTCATGTCATTCATGGCCAGCTACTGTTCGGATTGTGGTGAGCTCTCGACGTTCTGGAGACTTTTTATTTTGGGGATAGACAGTACCTGTTGTATAGATATTCCGTACCTTAGACGCTCTTGTACTGGTGAAACCAAGTCCGGGGTTAGTCTAGTAGATGTTTTGTCTTCTCAGTCACTTTGGGGCCATTTTTGTATATTTTTTACTGTTGATATGTATATATATTGTTGGCCCCTTTCTTGTATGATTCTCTTCCAGTTTTTTTCATTATTTAAACTGTTTTAATATATTTTCATAATCTTTGAGTTGGCTTGCCTACCGGAGGTTATGTAGGCGCCATCGCGGCCCAATTTTAGGTTTTGACACTAATCATGTTGCGGCAATGCACCAAAGAAAGTAAAACAAGTAAGTTTTTTTCAAATTTGTTATTTTTTTAATTGCATATATAACTAAAATTAAATGCCAAAGCTCTTATAATATGATTTTTGGGTCCAAGTGCTATAGGAAAGGAACGGGAGCAAACACCTAGATCTTTATGCTCCTCTTTAGGAATTTCTGAAAATAATGTGATATTTACTCAAGGAATGCGACCAACGGATAAGAATCCCCTGGTTCTTGAGAAAGAGAATACGTAAAGCAATATTTCATTGCCTCCATCTATTGATCAAGTTATGCAACCCTCCCAAACATCTGAAATAGGTATGATATTTTAGAATCCATGTATTATTAATTTGTAGAATTAAATTTTATTGCTATAGTTCTTACTAAATTATGCAACTGTAGGATCATCTAATCCTACAAAGGTAAAAAGATTTCGAGGAATAACAAGTGTAAAGAAGTTGCATCACTTGAAGTCGAGCAGAAGCTGAAAGTAACCTTTTAGAATAATTGAACGACTGGAAAAAATAGCAATCTGTTTTTGAGGCACATAGGAAAAATAATTCATGACTGTAATATGTGTCCATTGGGAGTATCATCATGGAATGACATTAAGCAACACAAGTTGGATCACATGTGGGCAGCTATTGAGGTAACAAATATAGTCAATAATATGACTAGGCATTTGGATGTTTTCTTTTATTTTGTCCTAATTGATTTTTGTTATGTCCTAGCATTTTGAATTCTACAGGACAAACATCACTCCTCTTTTTCATCTTCTTTACTATAGAAGTAGAGCTCACCATTGTTTATGTTATGGTCATTAACTTAACCTATATTTTAATTATTATAGGATAAATTTGAAAGTATTGACATGAATGATCATCGTGATCATATCTTTGGATGGATGAATGAGTTATGAAACAAATGGAGAGGACATATGCATGCTAAATTTGTAAAGAATAAGCCAATCCTATAGGCTCTAAAGAATATTCTGAAGGGAATAGATAAGAAGGAATGGGAGTGGTTAGTTAAGGAACATTTTTCTTCCTCTGTTTTTATTTTCTACACAACTGTGTGAACAGGTCCTCTTCCTTTTTTTTTTAATTTTCAACACAGTGGCACGCGCACGTCTTCTTTCTTTATTTTTTATTTTCAGCACAGCTGCGTGCGCACGTTTTCTTCCTCAATTTTTATTTTCTGCACAATTGTGCGAACATGTCTTCTTCCTTTATTTTTTATTTTCAACATAGCTGCACGTGCACAACTTCTTCCACTATTTTTTATTTCTGCACAACTGCGTGAACACGTCTTCTTCTTCTATTTTTATTTTCTGCACAACTACTCAACTTTTCTACTTTTTTTAACTTCTCTCCAAGGTTGTTGCATACTATTTTCCTCCAAGGTCCTTTTGAAAAATGCCTCATCAGCTAAATATAAATCTTCTTGATGAAGAACTTCTCCATTTGTAGTAGATTTCTGTAACACCGCAGAATTCAGACTAGCATTTAAAACCCAGAACTCAAAAAAACTCAGCAAAACTTTATCTGTCAGACAAGCCCCATGGGCTGACCCACGGGCATCGTGGGCACAATGGCCCATTAGGGTCCCCATGGGAAGATCCCAGAGGCTCTGTGAGTCTATCTCAGCTAGACGGGGGTTCCCACGAGCGCCGGAAGTCTGCCAGGCCATGGGGCAGCTCGTGCAAAACCACCAGTGCCCCATCCCAGCCTCCCTTGTCTCGACGGGCAATCACTACAGCCATTGTGGATGCGATGAGACATGAGAGCCATCGTGGGGACTATCTAGAGGAACAGACCAGTCTGCCCTATTCCGATGCCCTGGTCGATGGGCCATCTCAGGTTCGACACCCGTCGGGCGGCCCATCCGGCGGAAGAAAATTTACAATTTCTGTTTTAAGTTGGGGGAATTCCGGTGTTTCTCAAATTCTTCTAACTCTGATCCTAAGTTATTTTTGGAGTAATTAAAGGGTTTTTACTCTTTTTACCTCATTACTCCTAAACCAAATCGACACTTAGCAGTTTCAAGAAAGAAAAGAAGTGTTTCCTCTCAAGAACGAGCAAGATGGTTTTCTTCAAGTTCAACTCCAAATCCAAAGGTTCAACTGTAGAATCTTCTTCCAGGTATGTGGGATTTAATCATTGGGTTCCTTCCACCCATTGAGTCCCTAGATTCAGTTCAGTTCTTCAAATCTCCATGAGTCATTCAGACCTAGGGTTCCTAAGTCTTAGGGAATCATTGCAATTCAGATTCTATTGCTTGTGTGATAATAATTACATGTTTCTTGGAGAAGTAACATAGTCACATGTAAAGAATTCAGTAATCCTAGCTTGTGTTAAATTTAGTACTCATAATTTATACTTGCTAGGTAGGTAATTCAGACAATCATGCTTCAGAATTAGAATGCCATCAGTTTCAGTACATGTATATTGCATTCTCAAAATGATTATCAGTATATGAGCTATCATGTATTTCAGCTTGCATTTAATTTCTTATGTATTCAGTTGGGAGTAAACTTAGCACCGAGTGGACAAAGGGATGAAGGCTTACCCACCAGTTTAGGCTGAGACCTTTAGTAGAAGTCCTTGAGTCCCAGAACTATGGAACCACCGTAGGTTCTAAAGGGGTCACCCATCAGATTAGGCTTGACACCCTTTTCCCTTGAGGACACCAGTTTATTGGATCCACGTCAGATTTTTTTATACCCTTGGAAGGTATAAACACCCTCCCATCTAGGGTTATAGGTTGGCCCCACAGTTAGCTCAGCTTGGGGTATGTCGGTTAATAATATCTCCCACAGTTAGACTCATATTGCAGTGACCTCATATTCAGTTATTCAGTTCAGCATGCTATTTACTCATGTTAGTTACTTAGTCATTGAATTCAGTCTACCTTTCAGTTCAAGCTTTAGTATATATTTCCATGTTCAGTATTCATGTTTCACAGCTTTGCATATATCTCGCATGCTCAGTACATTTGAAGTACTGATGCATACTTTTGTGCTACATCTTATCATGATATAGGTTCAGGCGTTCAGCATCCAGACCGCGCTTAGCTCGACTTATAGTCCTTACTCAGCAGCTTCAGTGGTGAGTCCTCAAGTGCTTGCTCAGGCCATGACCGCTTAGGCCAACCAGCAGGATATGGCACCAGCTCCACCTCAGACCAACTCTGCCACAGCTAGAATCTGAGACTTCACTCGGATGAACCCTCCAGAATTTCATAGGTCTAAGTCTAAAGAGGATCCATAAAAAATTCTGGATAACATTCATAAGGTGAAAGAGATTATGGGTGTCACTCCAGTCGAAAGTGCAGACTTAGCTACATACCAGCTGAAACAAAAGGCTTATACTTGGTTTCAATAGTTGAAAGAGTCGTGTTGTGCTAATGCAGGTCTAGTGGACTGGAACCACTTCAAGACTGCATTTTTGGACAGGTTTTTCCAACTTGAGCTCAGGGAATCCAAGGTCCAAGATATGATCAACTTGAAGCCGAATGATATTAGTGCGAAGGAGTACGCACTCAAGTTTACTCAGTTGTCTAAGTATGCTCTGATGATAGTAGCTGACTCCAGAGACCGTATGAGTAAGTTCATATCTGGTGTTTCTGATGATGTTGTCAAGGATTGCAAGACTGCTATGCTGGTTAAGGAGATGGATATCTCCAGGTTGGTTACTTATGCTCAGCAGATCGAGGAGAAGAAAATCTAGGAGACGAGAGGAGACAGTAGGAGAGCTAGGACAGGTGACTTCAATTACTCTCGGCACAGGTCAGATGGTGGAAACCACTCTCAGTTCCATCAGAAATCTTCAGCTCCAGCCCCATCCTCTGCTAGTGCTACAGTACCTAAGTCTAGGCAGGATAGGTGGGATAGGGTGCCAGGCTCTAAGTCCCAAGGTACAGTTACTAGCGGTCGCACTCATCCATATTGTAGGAAGTATGGTAAGAACCACCAAGGTGAGTGCATGGCAGGCAGTGGTAATTGTTTTGGGTGTGGTAAGCCAGGCCACAGAATGCAACAGTGCCTAGTAAATTCTCAGAAGGCCAGGGATACTCATTTGCAGAATTAGGCTAGTTCTATAGCAGCACCAGCGGGTCGCCCCACTCGGCGGGATGCCTTGTCTGGTACAGGTGGTGGTAAGCGCCAAAACAGGTTGTATGCCCTTCAGACTCGACAGGACCAGGAGGATTCTCCTAATATGGTCACAAGTACATTGCAAGCCTTCCATTTGAATGTTTATGCATTGTTAGACCCAGGGGCTACAATTTCTTTTGTAACTCCATATATAGCAGTAAATTTCAGTGTCAATCCAGAAATCCTCCCAGAACCCTTCTCAGTCTCTACTCCAGTTGGTGACCCAGTTATAGCTAGACGGGAATACAGAGATTTCCTTGTCATAGTTTCCCATAGAGTCACCTCAGTCGATCTTGTAGAGTTAGAAATGACTGAATTCGATATTATTCTAGGCATAGATTGGCTACATTCTTGTTATGCCTCAGTTGATTGCAGAACTAGGATCATTCAGTTTCAGTTTTCAAAGGAGATAGTGTTAGAGTGGAAGGGTAGTTCCTCAGTGCCTGTAGGTCGATTCATCTCTTACCTTAAGGCCAGAAAAATAATTTTGAAAGGGTATATCTATCATCTTGTTTGGGTTAAGGATTCAAACTTTGGAACCCTAACTCTTAGGTCAATCCCAGTGGTGAATGAATTCCCAGAAGTATTTCCATAAGATCTTTCTGGAGTTCCTCCCGAAATGGAAATCGACTTCGGAATAGATCTCCTTCTAGTTACCTAGCCTATTTCGATTCCTTCTTATGGAATGACTCCAGCTAAGCTTAAGGAATTGAAAGAACAGTTGAAAGACCTTATAGATAAGGGCTTCATCAGACCCAGCATCTCTCCATGGGGTGCTCCAGTGTTTTTCGTCATAAGAAAGATGGTTCTCTCAGGATGTGCTTCGACTATCGTCAGTTGAACAAAGTCATAATCAAGAATAAATATCCCATCCCCAAGATTGATGACTTGTTCAACCAGCTTCAGGGTGCTAGTTGCTTCTCAAAGATAGACCTCAGATCCAGTTATCATCAACTCAGAGTCAGAGATAGTGACATTCAGCCTTCAGGACTTGGTATAGTCACTACGAATTTGTAGTTATGTGTTTTGGACTAAAAAATGCTCCTGCAGTTTTCATGGACTTGATGAACAGAGTGTTCAAGAATTATATAGACTTGTTTGTCATTGTCTTCATCGATGATATACTCATATATTCTCTAAGTGAGGAAGATCATGCAGACCATTTGAGAGTGGTGTTGTAGACTCTCAAAGATCACCAGTTATTCACCAAGTTTAGTAAGTGTGAATTTTGGTTGAAGTTAGTTTCCTTTCTTAGTCATGTAGTGTCTAGTGAGGGAATCTGAGTTGATTCTCAAAAGATTGAGGCAGTGAAGAACTGGCCCAGACCCTCCTATCTGACAGACATCAGAAGCTTCTTGGGTTTGTCTTGTTACTATAGGAGGATTTTTGACCATAACTACCCCATTGACCAAATTGACTCAGAAGAAGGTCAAGTTTCAGTAGTCAGACGAGTGTGAGAAGAGTTTCCTAGAATTGAAGACCAGGTTGACTACAGCTCCCATTTTGACTCTACCAGAGGGTTCAGATGGCTATGTGGTGTATTGTGATACATACAGGGTCGGACTGGGTTATGTTTTGATGTAGTAGGGTAAGGTCATAGCTTATGCCTCCAGGCAGCTTAAGACTCATGAGAAGAACTACCTGACTCATGACCTTGAGCTTGCAGCCATTATGTTTTCCCTAAAGATTTGGAGACACTATTTGTATGGTGTCCATGTAGATATGTTCACGGATCATAAAAACCTCCAATATGTGTTCACCCAGAAAGAGTTGAATCTTTGTCAGAGAAGGTGGTGTGAGTTTCTCAAAGACTACGATATGAATGTTCTCTACCATTCGGGTAAGGCCAATGTAGTGGCTGATTCCCTCAGCAGACTGTCCATGGGTAGTGTGTCACATATTTAGGAAGAGAAGAAAGAATTAGCCAGAGATGTTCACAGGCTTGCTCGCTTAGGAATTTTCTTTATGGACATGACAGATGGTGGTGTGATAGTCCAGAATGGGTCAGAATCTTTATTGGTAGCATAGGTTAAAGGGAAACAAGAAAATGATCCCATATTGCTTCAGTTGAAAGGTGCAGTTCATCAGCAAAGGGTACAGTTTTTCTCCCAAGTTGGAGATGGTGCGCTTGTTACCAGTCGCTTGTGTGTTCCTAATGCAGATGAGTTGAGACAGTAGATCCTCACAGAAGCCCATAGTTCTCGATATTCCATTCATCCCGGTTCCACTAAGATGTACCATGATTTGCGGAAAGTCTATTGGCGGAATGGCATAAAGAGGGACATTGCAGATTTTATAGCAAAGTGTCCCAATTGTCAACAGGTCAAGGTAGAACACCAAAAACCAGGAGGTGTGACTCAGGATATTAGTATTCCTACTTGGAAGTGGGAAGTGATTAACATAGATTTTATTACGGGCTTACCTCATACTCGCAGACAGCATGACTCCATTTGGGTGAAGTGGACAGGGTTACTAAGTCAGCCCACTTATTGGTTGTCAAGACTACAGAGTTAGCAGAGGATTATGCCAGACTCTACGTCAGTGAGATAGTCAGGTTTCATGGGGTTCCCTTGTTTATCATCTCATATAAGGGTCCTCAATTTACATCTCATTTCTAGAAGTTTTTCAGAAAGGTCTTGGTACACAGGTAAATCTTAGCACAACATTTAATTCGCAGATGAATGTTCTGGCAGAGCATACTATTCAAACCTTAGAGGACATGTTAACCGCTTGCGTGATCAATTTCAAGGGTAGTTAGGATGATCACCTACCTTTCATAGAGTTCGCCTATAATAATAGCTTCCATTCAGTATTCAGATGGCCCCAAATGAGGCACTTTATGGGCGTAGATGCAGGTCACCAGTTTGTTGGTTTGAAGTAGGGGAAGCAACCTTGAGTGGGCCAGATTTGGTTTATGAAGCCATGGAAAAATTTCATCTCATTAGAGAAAGGTTAAAGACAACTTAAATTCATCTGAAGTCCTACGCAGATGTGAGGAGAAGGGACTTAGAATTTGAGATCAATGATTGGGTCTTCCTGAAAGTGTCACCCATGAAGGGTGTGATGAGATTTGGCAAGAAAGGGAAGCTCAGTCCCCGATATGTAGGCCCTTACAAGATTATGAAGAGGATTGGTAATGTCGCTTATGAGTTAGAGTTGCCAACAGAACTAGCAGCAGTTCATCCAATTTTCCATATATCGTTGTTGAAGAAGTGCGTTGGTGATTCGACATCAAACATGCCCTTAGAGAGTGCGGTTGTAAAGGATAGCCTCATCTATGAGGAGGTTCCAGTTGAAATTCTTGACCGTCAGATTTATAGGTTGAGAAATAAGGAAGTCACTTTGGTAAAAGTTTTGTGGAGGAACCAGTCAGTTGAGGGATCTACTTGGGAAGCAGAAGCAGCCATGATGGCCAAGTATCCTCACCTCTTTCCTTTCGACCCAGTTTCATCTTGAGGTAATAGTCCCTCTCCAGTCCCTCAGTCTCCTCATATGCGTGTCAGTCTCAGTATCATGGTTTCCTAGCTATTCCAGTATTTTCAGCATGTTTTCATTTCCTTAGAGCTAGACTCAGTCAGATATCATCTTCTAGCATTTAGTTGGTAGGGATTGCAGCTTTTTCCCTTCAAACTCAGCTTAGTTAGTTTTCATTCGAGGACGAATGATACCAAGGGGGGATATTTTAACACCCTAGAATTCAGACCAACATTTAAAACCCAAAACTCAGAAAAACTTAGCAAAACTTCATCTGGCTGACCCACGGTCGTCCTGGGCACGACGGCCCATAGGGATCCTTGTGAAAAGAGACCAGAGGATTTGTGATTCTATCTCAACCAGATGGGGTTACCCACAGGCATTGGAGGCCCGACGGGCCGTGGTGCAACCTATGGAAAACTGCCAGTGCCCTATCACAGCCTCCCTTATCCCAATGGGCAATCACCACAATTGTCATAGATGCGATGGGCCATGGAAGACGTTGTGGGGACTGTCTAGAGGACCATCCTAGTCTGCCCTGTTCTGATGCCCTGGCTGACAGTCCATCTCAGGTTCGACGCTCATCGGTAGGCCCATCGGATAGAAGAAAATCTGCAATTTCTGTTTTAAGTTGGGGGCATTCCGGTCTTTTTCCAATTCTTTTAAATCCGATCTTAAGTCATTTTGGGAGTAATTAAAGGGTTTTTAATCTTTTTCCCTCATTACTCCTAAACCAAATCGACACTAGCAGTTTCAAGAAAGAAAAGAAGTGTTTCCTCTCAAGAACAAACAGGAGGGTTTTCTTCAAGTTCAGCTCCAAATCCAAAGGTTCAACCATAAAATCTTTAGGTATGTGGGATTTCATCATTGGGTTCCTTCCACCCATTGAGTCCCTAGATTCAGTTCAGTTATTCAATTTTCCATGAGTTATTCAGACCTAGGGTTCCTAAGTCTTAGGGAATCATTGCAATTCAGATTTTATTTCTTGTGTGATAGTAATTACATGTTTCTTGGAGAAGTAGTATAGTCACATGTACAGAATTCAGTAACCCTAGCTTGTGTTAAATTCAGTACTCATAAATTAAACTTGATAGGTAGGTAATCAGACAATCATGCTTCAGAATTAGAATGCCATCAGTTTTAGTATATGTATGTTACATTCTCAGAATGATTATCAGTATTTGAGCTATCCAGTATTTCAGCTTGCATTTAATCGCTTATGGATTCAATTGGGAGTAGACTTAGCACCGAGTGGATGAAGAGATGAAGGCTCACTCACCAGTTTAGGTTGAGACCTTTAGAAGTAGTCCATGGGTCCCAGAACTACGGTGCCACCGTAGGTTCTAAAGGGGTCACCCATCATATTAGGCTTGACACCCTTATCCCTTGAGGACACCGGATTAGTGGATCCACGTCAAATTTGTTTGTACCCTTGGCAAGGTATGAACACCCTTCTATCCAGGGTTACAGGTTGGCTGCACAGTTAGCTCAGCTTGGGGTATGTCGGTTAATAGTAACTCCCAAAGTCAGACTTATATTGCATTTTCCTCATATTCAGTTATTCAGTTTAGCATGCTATTTACTTATGTTTGTTACTTAGTCATTGCATTCAGTCTACCTTTTAGTTCAGGCTTCAGTATGTATTTATATGTTTAGTATTCATGTTTCAGTTTTTCATATATCACGCATGCTTAGTACATTTGAAGTACTAACGCATACTTTTGTGCTACATCTTATCATGACATAGTTCAGGCGTTCAGCATCCAGACCGCGCTTAGCTCGACTTCCATTCCTTTCTCAGCAGCTTCAGTGGTGAGTCCTCATAGTTTGAGGATGATAGATATGCTTTCAAAGTAGTCTTATTTTTTAGTTTTTAGACTTTTAGAGTTAGCTGGGAGCTTGCCCCAACAACTCATATCAGTTAAAGGCTTTCAAACATAGACTAGAATCAGCTCTTGAGTATTTCAATTTACTTTCAGATATGGAACTAGATTCAGTTATTGGGTTGTTAGTGTTGTTTTTCAGACTCATTATACCCTTATTTACATTGTATATTCAGTCATGTTTGGGTTTCTTTTTCAACTTTTATATTATGAATCAGATAAGTGTTCAGCATAGCTTAAATTTATCAAAAATTATCTAGACATGCCAGACCATGGGTTAGCTTAGGGTCACTTGTGACACTAAGCATCGTGTTACGTCCAGGGGGTAGCCTTGGGGCATGACACTTTTATTCCTAAATTCTTGTGTTTTCCATATAGATTTGGATTCTTGGTTAATGCATCTCAAAGCTTTTCTGATACACCCAAATTACACCTCACTTAAGAAGTATAAGGGGTCGTTATCAAATGTAGATCTCAACAAAGATTGGGTTTGAATCTCACAGTGAATATGATGAGAATTAAGTCATTATTAATTCATATGACTAATAGTCTATGATTTTCGAAAAAATGGGGGTTTAGAAAGAGTAACTTGAAATCAATGTGTGACTTGTTTTGGTAGAAAATAACACTCAAATAATAATTTGAATTAGTTGAGAAAGCAAACTAAGGATGTGTTCACCATGGCTTTACAATAATTTTGGGTTAACTTCAGTAATGGATTCACTTTGCACAACTAGTGTGAGGCAATTGGATTCAAATGTACGCCTAAACATTTCTCAACCAAATTAGGCATTTTTCCCTTCAATTCATTCGAACTTGAAAAGATAAAAGTAAGAAACTCAATTTTAGCATCAAGTAGATTAATCTCGCTAGAGCATTACTCATTAGATGGAGGTTAAAAACTCTGAATCCTTGTTGTTAAACCTTTTTCCTGGTTTTTAACCTCTTATTTCAAGCAAGTCAAACTAGGGATTGTTCTAATGTTCGCAACCATTAGAAATTTGTAAAAATGAAAGAATAACAAAACAATAATGTATACAGTATGAATCCAATACCACATGAACCCTAATTCGTTATTTCACCATTGATCCCACAACCGTAGTTGTAGGGTTTTTAGCCACTCATTGCTTTTGAGAAGAAGAAAACAATAGAAATCATATTCAAAAGAAGAATCCTTACACAAATGAAATCAAACACTTCACTTCTTGAACAAAAACGTGAATAATTGTTTAGAAACCCAAAACTTTCAAAACTTAAAGATCAAAGCAATACTTGTGTATTGGAATGAGAGGAAGATATACGAATATCAATAATCATTATTCCATCCCTAATACTTGGTATTTATAGTTTTCCAGAAAATTTAAATCCAAAAATAGATTCAAATTTTCTTTCCTAGACGTGATTGATTAGCTGACGAACCATCAGGCTTGTGACAACTCATCACTTGAGCCATCACAACTTCCAGTGAGCTGATATTTTTTCCCAGCCTAACAAGTGTTTTGGTAAGTAGTCGGGCCTGTAATGACTTGCTGGTAAATAGTGGTAAGTCATCGAGCATATGACGGCTTGTTGGTAAATCTTGGTAAGTCATTGGGCCTATGATGACTTGCTGGTAAATCTTGGTAAGTCATCGGGCCTGTGATGACTTGTCACCAAGTGATGAATCATCACAGCCTTTATGACTCATCAAGAGAGTCGTCACACTAACCAGTGGCTCCAACCAAGTCTGCCTAGGCTGACGACTTGGGTGATGACTCGTCAGGCTTGTGACGACTCGTTACTTGAGTCGTGACCCCTTCCAGAAGACATAACTTATTGAATTTTTCATCCTCTTCCATCTTGGTTCAATTTCCTATAATTTAAAGATAGAAACTATCAAATCTAACAATGGTTGCTTGAAAACTTATGTCTATTCGTGGTTAAAGGAGTAAAATGTGTCGTAAAGGACCGGCATATCATTTTCTAACAATGATTTTTCTTATTCTTGCACCTTGTTGATATTTCTGAATAACACTTGATGAATTTTAGACTTCTTTTGCGGTAAGCGATTTAACCAATTCTAGTGTAAAATTTACATATATTTTTTTGGTCAAAAGGTTAACTCTTATTCAACCAGTATGAACTTTTTACACCAATTAGTTATTTGGTATCTTAGCTAATTCCTCTATCCTTTACAATCATTTAAAGGCATATAAAACCTATATATACAATTCTAACTAGGAAAATTATCCAGTTGTTAAAGTATAATACTGAACTTCCCTTTCTTGGCCATATGTTGTAGCATAGTGGGGAGAGTGTTGTAGTTAAACCATATTCTAGCATCAAAGATTTTTCTCACAAGACAACATGCTTATTTAGGTGTCTTCATTATGGTGATCTCTTGCCTCTTTATGTAGAAGTCATGTAACCGTTGAACCCATTAAGTGTTTTTCTTAAAAGCGATTGCCCAATAGAAGTTTTCAAATAGCTGCTTTGTTCTACATTTGAAAGTCTAAAAGATTTAGGCCTCATGCACTTCTAGGTTTGCACATTATCTCCCATGATACTAGTGTCCTCCTTGATGCCTCTATGTTGTTTGTCCATGAGAAGGTTTTACAGATAGTTGTTGTCATCTTTGTTCCCTTTTTAGGTAGTAGGTAAATCTACCCACAATAAGTTTGCATTTAGAAAAGCACACATCTAATAAGTTAAAATTTGCCACCATAAGAAAAAAACTTGGTAGACCAACACCTAATTCTTGCAATCAATTTACATATATTGTTATATACCAATAGTTATTTATTTTCTTTTCAAAATTGTTATTACAGATTTTGAATATTGAAATTACAAGTCAAGGTGTAAGTTTAGAAGATGCTCTAGCTTATTATTATTTTGCTACGAACATTATGCAAAACTTGATATCATAGTCTAGATCGGAATATTAATTAGCTAAGTTATTTTGTTAAGCGAATATTGAAACTAATATCATGGGATGTTAACCATTTTTTGTATTCAATCACTCTCTCTCTATATCTCTCTCTCTTTATATTATATAAATCATCCTTTTGTATAGAGATTTTAAGTAGCAATTTTATATTTATTGATGAAATTTATAATTTTATGATATGAATTTCTAGGACCATTGGAGGTAAATTAGAGACTAGAATATTATTTGGTCTCTAAAAGTTATCTAGGATGAGTTAGTTGAACATCTCTAAAGGTTAATCTAGGATGAGATAGTTCCTCATCTCGAAAGGTTAATCTAGGAAGAGGTAATTGCTCGTCTCTAAAGGTTAATTTAGGATGAGGTAGTTGCTTTTCTTTAAAAGTTAATTTAGGATGAGGTACTTGCTCATCTCTAAAAGCTAATCTAGGACGAGGCAGTTGCTCATCGCGAAAAAGGTTTAACAACAAGAAAATAAATACTTTTCAAAGAATAAAATCATCTATTTGGGATGAGATATATAGTCTCTAAAAGTATTGGCAACCATATTTATTTTTGTCTCTAAATACTTTTAACAACCAGCTATAGAACCTCATCGCAGTTAACTTTTAGCGAAAGAGCCTATTAAGACGGGTGGTGACCAACCTTTTCCCATTGTAATAGCGTATTTTGGACCAGATTCGGACTTTTAGGGACCAGAATTCCCTTCGTTAGAGGCTATTCTTCTTGTAGTGCATGGAACAACAAGTTTTTTGCACTGTTGCCGGGAAATTGTTAGAGATTGATATACTATTTTGAGCTTTTGTTTAATTTGTTCAGTTTTTACTTTTAGTTGTTATTTTTGTTACATTACAGATTTCAGAAAGTGAATGCCAAATACGCAAAGTCAAGAAAGTCCTTTGATTCCATTTGATCCTAAAATTGAATAAACTGCGAGAAGATTTAGAATTATGAGTGATCACATTAACCAAAACCTGAATCTTGACGGAGTTGGGGTGACACGTAGATGTGCTAAATTTTGCCAGGCCAAATAGTGAAAATGCCTCTAAGGCAATAGTTAAGCCAGCAATTACGGGTAACTTTGAACTAAAAAAGGAACGATGCGGCTAGTGCAGAACACTTGCCAATTTTTGGGTAAACCACACGAAGATCCACACAAAAACTTGACAAATTCATAGAGCTGAGTGATAATTTCACTATAAGAACATGTCGGATGAGTATGTGAAGCTTACTTTATTTCCCTTCTTGCTTATTGGGGAAGTAAACCAATGGTTGCAGAATGAACTAGCAGGTTCAATAAATATTTGGGATGGATTGTCAGAGAAGTTCTTGAATCCCGTTTTCTCTTTGAGAAGAACTAAAGAGTTAAGAGGGAGAATATCTGATTTTGTGCAGAAAGATACTGAATCGTTGCCACAAGCATGGGAAAGGTACAAGGGTTATCTCAGAGATTGCCCCTATCATCAGCAGCCAATGGAGATCATTGGCCACAACTTCATTGAAGCATTGAGACCAAACTCCAAGTCACTTTTAGATGCTATATCTCAAGGATAAATTCTATCCAAGAGTTATGATGAAATAGAAGTGTTGCTTAACCTTATGTCTGCAGGTAACAAAGATTCTCAAGATCCGAGTAGAGAATTCTCATCAACTTCAGAGAAAGAGTCAAGTAAGCTAGAGTTAAATGATGTTACAGCTATTAGAGCTGAAATTGGGCAGCTTACCATCTTGGTGAAGAAGTGTGTGATAGCCCAAAGCTCATGACAAGTTCAGCAAGTTCAAGCATCCAGTATTATGTGTGATCTATGTGGTGAAAACCACACCTATTCAAGTTGTCCTCAAAACCCAGAGTCTATATTTTATGTGGGGCAACATAATCGTGAAATGGGTTATCAAGGTAATGGCTATGGGGAGAACTATAGAAATCACTTAAATTTCTCTTAGGGAGGTAATCAGAATCAGCCATTCTCACAACCACAAGCTCAAGTAAGTAATTTGCTTGAAGAGACCTTCAAGCAGTTTGTAGTTGAGACTCACCAGTTCAATCAAGATCAGTAGGTAATGAATTAAGAGCCTAAGAAATTTATTATTTATGAAAAACTACAATTGAGTCAATTAGATGCAGCATTACATGCGAGACCTCACAAGGCATTACCAAGTGATACAGAGAAAAATCAAAAGGAAATGGTTAATGCAGTCACCTTAAGAAGAAAAAAAGAGTTAGAAGTAGAGCCTCAGAAAGATAGGAGACAAAATGAAGATCTGAGGGCTACACCATAGAAAAAGAAAGAAATTGAAAAGTCAATTGAAGAGTTAACAGTCAATTCACCACCACTATTCCCACAGAGGTTTGAGAAGCAGAAAGTAGACAAGGCTCTTTTGAGATTTCTAGACATATTGAAGCAAGTGCATATGAATATTCCATTGGTAGAGTTGTTGCAAGAAGTAGCAAAATATGCCAAGCACTTGAAAAGTATAGTTGCGAACAAGAGGCGCCTTATAGAGTTTGAGACAGTTGCACTCACTGAAGAGTGTAGTTTAAGAATCAGAAACAAACTCCTTCAAAAGTGAAAAGATCCAGGCAACTTCACTATTCCTATAAGTACTGGATACAGAGATGTGGGAAGGGCACTTTGTGACTTAGGTGCCAGTATAAATTTAATGCATGCCTCAGTTTTCAAGACTTTAGGACTTGGTGAACTAAGGCCTACCACAGTTACCTTGCAGTTGGCGGACTTCTCCTTAACCTATCCTAATGGAATCATTGAAGATGTGTTGGTAAAGGCGGTACCATTTATTATACATGTGGACATCATTACTCTTGACTATAAAGCTGCCAAGGATGTACCTATCATTCTTGGTAGAGGTTTATTGGCTACAGTTGATGCAGTAATAAAGGTGAAGTCTGGTAAGATGTCTATGATGGTAAGGGAAACTGAAGTCATATTTAATGTATTGAAATAAAATCATTTTCCTGCATATTATGAGGAGATCAAATTCATCCATTTGGGTTTTCCAAGATCGGCTAAGGCAAGACTAGAGACTCATTCAAATCAAAATAACCCATTGAGGGGTCCTTGGAGATTAAATCTTACTGAGAAGGATGTTGTGATCATAGAAGATGAGATTGAAAGAGATATTAAGGATAAAGGTCTATTTCAAAATGGTTGGGAGAGAGATCCCGTATTTCATATAATGAACTTCTTGGATGTGTGCAAAAAGTATGACAAGATCATTGATGATGAGATGAAGCTATTTTGGTTTCCTCACTCTCTTGTGGGAGAAGTAAGGAAATGGTATATAAACACTTCACTAGAGATAGTAGGAAAATTGCCTAAGTTAGTGTATACATTCATCCATAAAATGAGTCCATACACCAGAAAGACACAAGTAGTGAACAAGATTATGAATTTTGAACAACAGGAGGAAGAGTTACTCTCTGACGCTTGGGCAAGGTTCATCCATCTTATTGACCATCCAAGTGTGGGTTTGTCTAAAGTAATGATGATGGACACTTTCTACCAAGTTCTTGATAAGATCAACCAATCTATAGTAGATGTTATTGTCGGTAGAGGGTGGAATGAGAATTTTACGATTATAGTCATGTAGATATTACAAAGTGTGAATGAACATATACGTCCTTGGAATATAGAGTTTCAGAACATAATGAGAGGGGTGAAGGAAGTCGAGGATAAAATAGAGTCTCAAGTGAGATGTGGTAGTGATGTTTACCCCAATGAAGATAATGGAACTTAAAAAAGTTTATGTCGAGCCACAACGTTAAACAATGTGCTAGTTAGGAGACAACCTAATATTTGTTGTAATTAGTTATTTTGTCTTTATTATATTCTTTTATAAAATTTTCTAACAATTATCTTGAGTTGATTGTTTTATAGGTTTTTGAGGCTGTGGAGCAAGGAAAAATGAAAACAGGCACTCAAAACAAGGTTTGAAAAAGACAAAAAATTAGAAAATGAATAATAAATGAAAATACACTATGAGGAAGCCCTAGGGAGACACCCAAGACCCCTCTGTAGTGTATTTCACCCAAAATTAAATATTTTTGCTTTATTAAAAAAATTGAAAACAAAATAAATAAATAACGGAAATTAAAAAGGAAAAGGAAAAATATTTGGTATAAAGCCACTAGATTATCCTTAGTTTTGTCATCTAGTGTGTTTCAAATATTTCTCTCTCTAACCTTGGTTAAAGTTTTCATTCCTTCAAGCTTTCGTCTTCAAGAATCAACTTCCAAGGTATGAACTCTTATGTTTTCTTTAGTCAATTTTTGTTTTTATCATTAGTTATTAGTTTTTAGTTTTTATTTCTTTAATTTATTCTTTTTAACTAGTAATTTTCTATACTCATGTAAAGTGAAATTGCATACTTGAATTTTCCAACTTGTGAGTCATGCAAAATTATTGTATGGGGAATATAAATTATTAGTTGTTAGTGAATATACAATTTTTAGAATGGTTGTTTATTGATAAATATGCAATTTAGGGGTGAATTGTATGATAGATTCCATGAAACAAGAATTTATAAATTCATGCATACAAAGTGCTTGATAAAATGCTTGAAAGAAGATTTCATGAGAATACGTCAAAACTCTAAGTGTGAGATGACTCTACACCTCACTTGAACCTTATATTCGCTACAACCACCGTAAAATTTAGTATATCATGATATTTATTGGATATATTTCACTAACTAGATGCTAAACTACTTATAAAAATTTATTTAGGTTTATGAGAAAACTAGCAACTTTTAGGACTTTTTATGTTATTTTCTAGTTTTAAGATGTAGAATTCTCTTGCAGTAGTGAGGAGCTCCCGGTGGGCTCTATTACAACTTAGAATGGACTAGCTTAAGCCTTCTTAGTGAGATTTTTCCCACCTTCTCGGATGATGCAGTTATGGGATGAAATCATCAACTTTCGGCAACTTCAAGATGAGCCATTGCATGAAGTATGGCTAAGATTCAAGAAGAAGCTATTGTTGTGTCTGAACCATGGTTTGCCTGACAGTACTTCTTTAAAGCTTCTATAGAGCTCTATATTCTATGAATAAATCAGTGGCAAATAACATCGGTGATGGAAGGCTTATGGACCAAAACTATGGTCTCACTTTGGCTCTCTTAGATCGAATGACAAGAACCAACAGAGTGTGGCATACCAGAGAAGCCAATGTCTCACCAAGTGTTATTTCTTCCATTATGACTAGAGATATGAGGATAAAGGAAGAGGAAAGAGATGAGACCATAGCCAAAATGATGACTCTAATTGATTTTTTGGAAAATATATGATGGGAGTCGGGACTAAAAGTGTCAATGTTGTTGGTACTTATGGTTCAAAAGCTCATGAGGAAGGTGTTTATTCTCCTATGGATGAGGACGCTTGTTTTCTAGCGGTGGTTTCCCGACCCAGATATCAAGGTACCAACCAAGGTCTTTGGCATCCAAAAGACGAGAATCAAGGTTGGAACCAAGACAAAGGTGCTCAATGGAGGGATAGAGAGCAAGGTCGAGATTATGAAGGTAAATGTAGAGAGCATGAGAGAGATGTTGATCTCTATAATCACTGGAGTGCTAATCCTTATGTACCTCAACCCAAGGCTGATGTTTCTCCATATCAACCAAGTGTGAGTAATCCCGTACATTCCAAGTTTGAAGACATGTTACCTCAAGTGCTGAAAAAGGTTTAGACTACGGACAACAGGGTGAAAGACTTGAAAAGCAAGGTATCTACTCTTCATCAAATGGTGAGTTCACATTTAGAATCAATTAAGCACTTAGAGGCTCAAATGAACCATTTCTCATCTCAAATGAATCCTTGTTTGAAAGGTACTCTTCTAAGTGACACTCTTGTGAATCCAAAAAATGATGGCCATGTGATGGCAATTGTCACTCGAAGAGGAAGGATGCTTAGTGGAGTGAGAAAACCAACCATAGAAGTCGTTATAGCAAAGTATGACAAGTTAGAAAAAGAAGTCGTGATTGAGAAAAAAAGTGATGAAAGTCTAGATATATGGGTGAAGCTTAGTGCACTCAATGTGGTTGAAAATGATGATAGCCCACATGAGGAGAAGGACGAGTCTGAGTCACCTCCTCAAATTGCCATTGAGATCATGGAGGAAACCTCGAGTATGCTTCCATATCCTTAGAGGTTAATTAAGAAAAATGAAGATAATTAATTCAAGAAGTTGGTAGACATTTTCAGCAAACTATCCATCAATATTCCCTTGGTTGATGCTCTTATGTAAATGTTGGGTTATTCTACGTTTACGAAAGAGTCGCTAAAGAAGAAACAAGTGATTGATGTGGCGACGGTAGAAGTGTCCCATAGTTGTAGTGTGGTCATGATGAGCAGTATAGCTCCTAAACGGGAGGATCCTAGAGCTTTCACCACTTCTTCCACCATCGGGGTGTTCTTGTTTAGAAAAGCCTTATGTGACCTTGGGGATAGCATCAATTTGATACCCCTTGTGATTTTTAGGAAGTTAGGCTTATGCACTCCTAATCCCACACCAATGAGGTTACTAATGGCTGACCGTTCAATCAAGCGCCTAGTGGATATATTGTTTGATGTCTTGGTGAAAGTGGACAAGTTTATCTTATCGGCTGATTTCATGGTATTGGATTGTGTTGTTGATTTAGAAGTGCCCTTTATTATGGGGAGCCCACTTTTGGCCACCAGAAGAGCACTTGTTGATGTGAAGCTAGGAGAGATCGAATTCTAAGTGGGCCACAAAGAGGTCATGTTTAACGTGTATCAACCTACTAAACCATCGGATGAGTATAGAGTGGTGTCTGTGATTGCTACCGAGGGCGAGATGGTTGAAGTCCCTGGTGCGATTAAGATTAAGGATGCAACACCCAATGTTAAACTTGTGGTTTTGAATGTTTGAGAAAAGAAGAATCCCGAGGGGTAGCTCTTGCCCAAGCCACCATACGTGGTATACATGCACATGGATACAAATGACACTCTTTAAGTGCCCATAACTATAATGTTGTCAACTTGGCAACAAGAGGAGGCGATGAGGATTTTGAAGAAGTACTTCCATTACTTTGGATGGGGTTGTGCCAACCATATTGGCATGCTCTCGAGAAATGATTGAGAGTTGAGGTACTATTGTCGAGCCGCAACGTAAAATTAAGAGCTTCTTGGGAGGAAAACCAAGTGTTTTTAGTTTATTTCCTTTACCTTTTGTTGCTTTTGGTGTGTTTTAGGAATGCACAGAGGTTGAAAAATGTCTAAGAGAAAAACAAGCTTTGGAGTACATATGCGATGGACCATGCATTTCACATGAGTCATTTTCCATCCATAGGTGGCATCGTCCCTGCTACCAGTGCACTTAGAAGAAAAACAAAAATCTAAAGGCATGTGCGATTAGAGAGGCAAAATACTCCTGCCGGTTTGCGCATCGCCCCTGTCGTCGCATGCCAAAAAAGAAAACTAGCAACAGTTCAACTCAAAAATGTCACTTGCAAAGTTACATGCAAAATGAACATTGTCATGTGCAAATCTCATGTCGCGATGCAAGCACTGGTATGTTTGAAAATTATTTGACCTACCCATTGATCGACCCGACCCGGACTTTGACCTGCGACTCTTCCTCTTCTTTCTCCCTTTAAATTGTCACCCTTCACCCTTTTTCTTCCATAACTCTCCCAAAATCCTTCATTACTCTCTCCCAAAACTCCCTAAATCTTCCAAAACTTCCACCATAATCTCTTTCTACCTCACCACTACTCCACCATCGCTGCACCTCTATCACCGCACACCGCTTTTTTGGTGAAAATGTTTGGGCCTCCATTGTTAAGCACCAAAATCTTCAAGCTTTTGATTTTCACTTCCTCTTCATCACTTATGGTAAGTTCTCCAATGTTAAATCCTTATTTTTAAGTAGATTAGGAACATTATATGTGAAGAATGCTAGTTTAATCTACCGTATTGATTTTTTGAGAAGATTTGATTTTTGGGACCCTAATTTTGGGGCACATTATTGTTATTGCTTGAGAATTACTTGGTAGATCATGTTCCTAGAATGATGTATAAAATTTGTGATAGTTTCTAGCCCTTAATTTCTAGTTTTTGGGTGAAGTCTGAGTAACCCACTTGTGATGATGCATAGTTTGGCCTTATGATAGATTGGGTGATGTCATTCTTAAGGGCAAATCATCATCTTTGCAAGTTTTGATTGAAAATTGTTGTGATGGGCTGAAATAATATATAACTGCGCCCTTGTGTTTTAATGATTATAATTTTTCAGAGAGCGCTTTGGTTGATGGGCGTGAAATCTTGTTGTGATTGAATATGCTTGAATGATTTTCATGAATGCTTGATGTTACCAATGATAGATAGGGTAATGTCCTTCTTAAGAGAAGTCGTTAAGCATATTTCTCTTAAATATTTGGGTCTTGTGGATGTATGAAGTTTTTGGGGAAGTTTTAGTACCCAGATAACTTAAGAATTGGTCAATTAGTTCTTATTATGCCTTAGCCCTATTAAATTTTGGGTTCATTTCTTTGTTCTCACTTGGGTTTCATGAGTATTGCCTCAAATCGCATATGCAACACACATGAAAATGAAGAGTTGAATAACTCTCACTGTTTCCATATGCGTTTCGCATGCGATATATAGGTGTTCACCTGCAAAATGCATGTGGCATCGTATGCCAGTGTCAAGTTGTCAGCTTACTTCCTGTAAGGACGACGGCACATGCGACACGCAAAGTGGAAATGGCGATATGCATATGCCTTTTCCAATTACATCTGAATCCACATGTATTTTGTTAGCAAGGGTGAAGCCACGTGTGAAGCGTAAGTCTTCACTTGCGATTTGCATGTTACTCGCACTTCTAACAGTCCACCTGTTCTCTTTTTATTTTGTTATGCATTCCATTTATTTTTATTCATTAACTTCTTTTAGCATTTTCCTGTTACATTATTGTAAAAATACAAAAAGATTTTGTTATTCTTTTGAGTACTCACAACCTTCTCTTGCAGACAATTTCTAGAAGGGGTAGCTCAAATCGCAGTTCTAAAAGGTCCCCAGCTCCTCCCACCTCCACCAATAAGTCTAAAGGGAAGAGAAAACTCTTGTTGCTTCCCCAGAACCTCCTTCTATGCAAGTTACTGAGGAGGAGAGGATCCACTTTGGATTAGAGGGCATGAAATCCATCTACGACAGGGACAAGGTAAAAAGGTCCTTTACCCCAAAGTGCACCTTTAACCTTGCAGCGGTAAGGGATGATCTGCCTAACGTCTCCCACCAATTCACTACACGCCAATGGTTCTTGTTCAAAGATATGCCAGGAGCTTATTACCCCAAAGTGGTCCATTAATTTTATGCCTCCTACCAAGACAAGCAGGACTCGATGAAGTACATGGGTAATATTGATGATTTCCCTTGCTTGGACTCACTGATAGTCCGAGGTAAAGAGGTTCATATCACACTGAATGCTATCAGCTCTATCTACTTGACTAATTTGATTGAGCCATAGCTAGAATATTGGGCTAAGGTCCTTCCAAAGGACAAATCACTTGGTTGGGCAGCCTCTATCATCGCTCATGGTACTCCTCTTTGGGCAACTATGGGGGAATAATTCCACATCAGAGTCTTCATTGTGATTGCACACCTATGGTATGACTTTGTTCGCTCTTGTTTCTTACCTTCTAAAAATGATCAAAAGGTTACACAGGAGGGCGCCATTCTAGTAGCCTCCATCATGTCAGGAGCACATATGAATATATATGAGATTGCGGCAGTGGTAATCAATAGAAAAGCACGTCGGCCTGGTGACTTATTCCCCTACTCTGTGCTTATTAGTAAGTTATGTGCTAGGGCCAAAATCAAGTATTTCTATTTTGACAGCTCTACCTCTGCCACTAGTGTGATTGACCTAGAGAAGAAGATGGATGTTGATTCCCCTAGGATGAATAAATTCAAGATGTAGACTTTTTCCAGTGTGCAGACTCAGGACACTGATTTTGAACCCACTGCTTCCTCTCCTGCTAGATCAGTCTCCACTACTCCTACTCCCACAGATTTGAGAAATCCCATAGTTGATGCTCTTCCTGGACCTTCCCCCTCATCCTCGACCTCAACTCTAACTAGCTTCCAGAAGCTGGTCAACATAACATACTCCCATGACAATCAATTAACCACCCTGGCTGAGAAGCTATCATGCATGATTCAGAGGGCTGTGAAGAGTGCTATGAAAGACGTGGCAGAGAGCGTGTCCAAACTGTGCAAGTGGGTGGATATTATAGAGCATGTTGTTACTGCTATTAGAAGGGATCTCGACAAAGCTAAAGGGAAGGCACCGATGGTGGTTGCATATTTGAGTGCTTTCGAGGATGCCATGGTTGTACCTAGCCCCATTCCTGGACCACTGGATGATTTGTTTGCTGCCTTGGGTGGCGATGATGAGAAGATTGATGATGCTCGAGACCCAGTACTCCAGCAGATGATCTTAGAGTCCCAGCACACTGCACATTCTCATTAGGGAGGAGCAGGCACCAGCTCAGAGCCGGCAGTGTAGGAGGAGGTATAGGAGGATTAGCTAGTCCAAGTGAGTCTTTGCATCTTTCCCTTACTTATTTTGAGTTTAAGCATTGAGGGTAATGCTTTATTCTAAGTGGGGGAGATGGTGCATTGATTTTATGATATTATTCTTGGTTGCCCTCGTTGGGCTTTGAGATATTATTTTTATTGCTCTTGTCGGACCTTTTTATTTTACTTGTTATACAATTTGGCCCTTCTCGGGAATAGTTTGGATGATTGTGGTATAGCCCTCGCCGGTACTTTTATTTTGTTATTTATGCTTAAATTTTTCTCTTTACGAGCTTATCTTATTGTTGTTTAAGTTGTCATATCACTAGAATAGTCCTACACACATAATTGTTTCACTATCCATGCCTTACAAAGGCGCTTAGTGCCTATGCCAGGCTTGTTCTCCAATAAATCCACGAGAACTTCACTAATTTTTGCCTTGTTAATAGTAGAAGAATCAAATAAACTCTGAGGGTTCTCTTCATACCATGGTTCTTTCCCAAGAAGTAAATATTTTCTTTTGTTTATTTTTGTATCGAACTGGGTTGGTGTTTCTCTATGATAGATTGAAAGGCAACTTTCTTAAGGGAAAATGTCAAGTTTTAGTGTTAAATTGAGTCAGTGTTTTGCTTGTCTCGAAGTGGGCCCACCAAAAAATTTCTTGGCAAGAAATTTGCAAATTGAAGGAAAAGAGGGAAAATATTTTTTGCTAAAAACATTCTTTTGTCATGACTTGCACATTCCTCGTTTGGCTTGATCGATTCACAAAAGAGTGTGTAGAAGAACTTTGAATAGCTTGTCAAAAATCATTTGTCCCAATTGATTTTGAGACTAGTTGTGAATTCTTGTGTTATGATGCCTTGTGTGGTAAGGTTTGACTTCGTTCTTGTGCATAAGTGTTATCTAGAACTTTCCCCAAATATGATTCAAGGCAAAATCCTAGATGTTACCTAGCTTGGAAAATGACCTTAGGCCCTTTTTGAATAGCCACTCTACCGTCCTTCCCTTTACATTGATCCTAGTAAGCCCCTTTGAGCTTTTGACTTTTCTTTAGCACCTTATTAGACACCTTGACCATTTTTGAGTTCTCTATCTTTGCACCCGTCCTCCCTAATGGCTAAAAATGACATGTAGGCTAAAAGTCTAAATTTGGGGAGGAATAAAAATGTCAACATAGGCAAAAGACTAAGCTTGGGAGTGTATGCACAAATTATGGAGGGGAAAAGGAGATGAACTTCAACACAAGGTATCACCTTATGCTCGAAATAAAAATTGCTTTAACAATGCTCTATGAAGAGAATGAATGGAAAAGAAAGAAGAAATTGGTGCTACTGAATGAATGAAACAAAAAGGTGTTGAATGAACAAGTTAAAAGGGGAGCTAGGTTTGTGAGAGGTAGCAATAAGGTAAAGCTAATAATAAAAAATGTGAGTGGTGCTTGGAATGATCATGAATAGCATTTGGGAGTTTTAGTCACTTGAGCCAAATGTAATCCTCACCTTAACCATAGCCAATATCATTGCCTGCAAGTCCTTAGTAATTCCAAGCTTGGTAACTCTACATTAGTGGTGAATTACACAAAGGGCAAGCCAACAAGCAACAACATGTGATTACATATACTGAAACATAGATAATTGAAGGGCCTGCTAGACTGCCTGTACAACTAAAGCAAAACTATGTCTAAGAAGCCTCTAAAGAGTCTGCAACTGAAAAATCTGATAACTAGGCAGGAGAAGGCCCGACATACCCAACGTACGATATGTACATGAATCCAAAACATGTGACCTAGGCATCTGATAGCTCCAGAGAGAGGTGGAGCTTACCAACTGATCAACCAGAAGACACTGGCCTACAGTGAATGTCTGCTAGCCTGAGTACCTGATCCTACATTCATAAAAATACAGCGCCCAAAAATAATGGGACGTCAGTACATATAAAACATGTACTGGTATGGAAAGCAGACTGAATAACAAGTAGACATGTAAGAATGCTCATTGAATTGAATATCAAAAATAGGAAAATCTGAGCATACACATACAGGGCATGTAATCTGAAACTGATACAATGACCAATATCAGGGGTCCTTATATAACGTCCTATACATTACTTAATTACATATATTTAAAATTCCTAGAATTTGCCTAGGTGACATCTTTGCCCTTTTATATACCTTATATATTCTTTATGTAATATTAACTGTCAGGAAGTCACAAGATGGCCTACTGTCGGCGATAGGTGACTCTTGTTTGGCATCTGTAGCCAACTATCACAACCATGTATGAAATATCATAGTCTGGATAACGTGGTATGTCAAGTTACGCCCTGCAGGGCTCTTGTAAGGTCTGCCTGCAGGCCTAGGTAGTCAGGGGAATCCACAATGAGAAGTCCCAGCTGACTCTGTCTGAATTCTATACATAGAATAGTGTCGCATGTAATGGCCCTAAAGATACCCACCATATGCTGCATAGTAGGCTATAATCTCATATTGCTTGTAAAGGCTCATAGTAAGCAACTAATGAATCATATAACTTGTTATCTGAATACTGATTACTTTCCTTTAGCTGAAAAATCATATATTTATGTGATCTATATACTCAGGGCTATTATGTGGCTAATTATTTCCTCTAAGTTTCGTGACATATATGCTCGGCAACTTCTAAGAGTTTCAACTGAAGACACGTATGGTCGTGTGAAACATATGATTTCTTTGACTAGAAATGAGTACTAAAACTCTATAGGTTTAGAACTCCACACGAGAGAGACCTATAATAGCAATAAGCTTTGCTTTCAAGCAGCATATAATCTATGACGACCTTTATAGGAGGAACATGTGACTCTAGGTCGTGTCTTGATGGCGAAAAGAGGTTTTAGCTTTATATACCTTATTTTGGGGCTCTCTCTCCTTTATGTCATGTCGTTGGTTCCCTTCAAACACTCCTTATCTATGACATAACAACATATGCAATAGTATAAGCGACTAATCAAGAAATATGGCGAGGTTGGAAAGACGATAATAGCTTAGCAAATAAGATAACTAAATGGTGTATCGCCATACCTCCCTCTTTTCCCCTTCTCAACTGAACTATGACCACCTATGAATTCAATATTAATCCCTCCATCCCTTCGTTACAATATACAACCCATTCCATATCCCAAACAAGGTCATAAACTTGACCCCTCATCTTCCAAACACCACCTCGGGAGTTGTTTATGTAGTAGCATTTAAATGCCCCTTTAAGCTCATAGGTTAAGTTGAGAGAGAATTATAACATTTAATACAGTTATAGGAATACAAATAACATATAAACAACATCCTCAATCCATTTAGGCATTTTATCAAACACTTGACAAGCGACAATCTTGCAAGAGCCATAAAAATCGTGTTTGTTATACCTAGCGTCCCTCCTTATCTGTCATGACCCGATTTCTCGGTCATGATGGCACCTACAACCCCCCATTAGGCGAACCAATTCCCATAGCCCAGGACAGTTAGTAATGGGCTACTATCTAACAAATAAATGGAAGAATAGTTTAATAAGCAAAAGTAAGGGAACAAGATGAAGAGAATAGATAACAAGAATATATATGTACATATGCGGAAACTAAGCCAAACCCCAAGACCTGGTATCATAGTATAGAGCAAAAACTACATACATGGAGTGCAACAATCCAAAACAATATATACAGATGTCTCTGAATGGTAATAGAGTACATAAAGCAAAAGATAAACTAAAGCTAAGCGCTGATCACCAAGAGCTCACCCTCAGTCTGAAGTAGTCCCCAACGGATCTCCAAGCAAATCACAGCGATCTAGCGACGATGGCCCACGCTAGGATCTGCACCAACAGATGCAGGGGGGAGGGTGAGCACCAAATGTGAAGCATAAGGTACCCAGTAGGTATCATAGGCCGACTGGGCACATATAAGATAAAAGCGTCGTAACAGACAGAATAGAAGCAAGTAGTCACAGAAATCAATAAAAAGTACACAGGAACTAGCCCAGAGGGAAGTCAACAGAACCACATGTGAGGCCAGCACGCAGAATATATACACCATAGGCGCAGGTGAAGGTAAGAAACAACGCACCTGGGGTCCTTGCAATAACAGTGTATACATAATAAATTTACAAAATGGACGGTATACCGGTAACCTTAAGTGTAAGAAGAGGGAAAGAGTAATGATAGGCATGCTCAGAGACATGAATCAAACTCAACTAATCATATCAATCCCAAATCCAGAAACTAACAGTTTAGCAGTAACCAATTTCATACTTAACCGTAACAGGGAATAATTCTGTAAGTAAATAACAAGAGTCTACCTACAGTCCCCCGGTCGCCCATACAACTGAGGAACACAAACGAGTGAAAAAAACCCTCCGGCATCCCATACTACCGGAGCGTACAATCAACAAACAACAAACAAGGGTGGAGCCTCAAACAATGAATGATATGATGCATGAAGATCTCAAGTGAAATGCTATCTCTGTATGTACCTCCTCCGGTGCCGATCTTGCCCAGCAGGTAGGTTCCATGGAAGGACACTGCCCGTATACCTCTACTCCACCGTATACCCTTCCTCCGGCACACGCAGCCCAAAGCCCCAGGCCCAGATGGCAAGGTCCATGGAGGTCCCCGACCCCATACTAAAACTCAGTAACAAAACATGTCATCCGGAAGCAAGTCCGGGTTCAAGATAGAGACCCAGTCTCTAATATGCATGCCCAGACCCTGTCCAAGACTAAAGTGGTAGGAAAATATCTCAAAAACCCCTCCAAGGGTGCCCGGGCATAACCGGGTCTAAACAGTAGAAAGTCATCTCAGGTGCTCGGTCCGACCGAGGCTAAAATTATCTCAAGTAGCAAGAAAACTCAACTAGCACCCCGGCCCTGCCGAGTCTAGCGTTAATCGTAAAACTAGTGATATAAATAATAATTTTACCTTCTTTTACCCAAGAATATTCAAAAGTTAAATCAAACCATTTCCAATTTATTTCCATCAAAAATGGGCCCTCGGGGCCATGCAAGGTTTAGAAAATCGTGTCAGTAGGCCCGAAGCTCAAAACCATAGTAAAACATGGATAAAATCCCTTTATATGCATGGAAATGGTATAATCAACACAATAGCTGCCCAGCAGCTCACAATCAACCTATCGACCCTGCAAGGCCCATAGCTACTCAGCAAGCACAACCAGCCTAGAAGGATAATTCTATGCCCGGGACTCGCGGACATTCCCAATATCCCACCTTCTATGTTCCAGAGTCAACAAGGCCTCACAGGACCACAAGGGTAAATAAAATATATCGGCAAGTACTACAAGCAACGGAGGAACAAAAGTAGTCGGACATGAATAAAGCGGTCAAGGTCTGTGGTACCAACCTAATAAACCAACCCAAGGATGCCAGCTAATACAATTTTATCCTATATATGCGGAGTCTAGGGAAAATAAACCATAACGTACCTGTCGTCCGACGACAAGCTGTTAGGACGATAATATCCAAGCTCAAACCTCTCCGAGAAGCTCCAAAATGAAATCAAACTCGAATTTAGGTTTGACTAACTTGACGTAGAAAATCCTTTTGCCTGGTGATCATATGAATTGTCTAAATGGTTGGCCTATCAAATCCTCTTCGCCGTATATATAATTAAAAATTCTTAAGACGAAATGATTGGATTAAATTAGTCATAATGAATATGTGAGCATGTAAGTAAATACTCATATATATAGTTGTGGCTTAGAACACATACTGGGTAAGGAAAATAGTATTAGAAGTTGTTGAAGTTCATCCATATTACTAGGGACATTTCTAAGTTTAAAAATAATTGCTCATTAATGCTATAAATGACAAATGATGCCACCACTCCTATTAATTAAGTGGTGTATCCATACTCTACTTCCACATGTCAGTGGAAGTGTCACCTCACATGTTAATACTTATCACACTACGTATATTTTTGGGTATTGCGTAAATTCGTGGTATAATAAATATACTTTTTGAATATATCGTAATAAATAGAAAATTATTTCAAATAAAACCTACTATATTATTTGTAGTAATTTTCAACATAACTAAGTTTACTAGCTCTGTTAAAATATTATAATGTATAAAAACCGTATAAAATAAATACATATACAATTATATCGTAACAAAAATATTTTTCATAGACCTTTAAAATATTTTAAAAAGGTAATAATAATATAACTTTTTACCAAATTCAACTTTCAAATAAAATATTTTCAAATACACACGATGTTAATAAAATTCTTAAATTTAGGTTCGCAATTCACCATCGCACGATTTTGATACTCAGCTACTAAGACAAGGAATTGATCATAACGAATAGTCGAACGGCCAGGGCACCGAACCACCGGTCCCAGCAAGCCATAAATGACTTGGGGCCGCTACAGAAAAGCTCTAAATATACGAGAAAGGCGAAAACGCGTAAATGACCGGAAGGGTCATTACATCATCCACTACTAAAAAAAAAGACTTTCGTCCTCGAAAGTCAAGAACAAGGAAGTACCTGAAGGCTCGAACAACTGCGGATACTGAGCCCGCATATCCCTCTCAGTCTCCCAGGTAGCCTCCTCCACTGGACGGTGCCTCCACTGAACCTTAACAACCAGGATCTCTCGAGACCTCAATCTCCTGACATCTCTGGCCAAAATAGTTGTCGGCTCCTCAACGAAGGCTAAACCCTCACCCAACTGCACTGAGTCCCACTGCAACACATGAGACTCATCTGGGACATACCGACGCAACATCGAAACATGAAATACAGGATATATAGATGAGAACATCGGAGGCAAGGCTAACTGATAGGCAACGCTACCAACCCTCTGAAGAATCTCAAACGGCCCAATGTACCTGGGGCTAAGCTTGCCCCGCCTACCAAATCTCATCACACCCTTCATGGGCGATACACGGAGAAACACCAAGTCACCGACACTAAACTCCAAGGCATGAAGCCTACGATCAGCATAACTCTTCTGCCTGCTCAAAGCTGCCCGAAGTTTATCCTGATTCACTCGGATTTGGTCTAAGGAATCTCGAAGCAAATATGTACTCTGTGGCCTAGACTCGAAACCATCAAACCAACCAACCAATGATCCACAACGCCTACCATATAAAGCCTCAAAAGGTGTCATGCCAATACTCGAATGAAAACTATTATTATAAGAAAACTCTGCCAAGGGAACAAACTGATCCCAAGAACCTCCAAAGTCAAGAACACAGGCCCGAAGCATGTCCTCCAGAATCTGAATGGTCCTCTCGGACTGGCCATCTGTCTGAGGGTGGAAAGCGGTTCTAAGATGAACCTCTGTACCCAAATCTCGCTGAATAGCCCTCCAGAACTGAGATGTGAACTGAGTGCCGCGGTCTGAAATGATAGAAGCTGGGACCCCATGCAACCGAACAATCTCACGAAGGTAGATCTGAGCTAACCTCTCTGCGCCATAAGAAGTCTGAATCGGCAAGAAATATGCTGACTTAGTCAGCCTATCAAAAATCACCCATATGGAATCAAACCCATGAGAAGTACGAGGCAAACCAACAACAAAGGCCATAGTAATCCCTTCCCACTTCCACTCAAGAATGGGAAGTCGCTGCATCAAACCACCAGGTCTCATGTCCTCGAACTTAACCTGCTGACAGTTCAAGCACCGAGATACAAAATCCGCTATATCCCGCTTCATACCACTCCACCAGTAAAGCTGTCTCAAGTCTCTATACATCTTTGCTGTGCCAGGGTGAATGGAGTATCTAGTACAATGTGCCTCATGAAGTATCAACTGAATCAAATCACTAATCCTCAGAACACAAAGGCGACTATCAAACCTCAGAACCCCATCTGAATCTAGAGTAGCCCAACTGGTCTCACCCTGAACAACCTGATCACGAAGGTCACACAACTGCTGATCCTCAAACTGATAGCTCTGAATCTGATCAATCAAAGTAGAACGAACCTCAACACTGGCGAGAACCCTGCTAGGATCCGACAAGTCAAGCCTAACCAAATGGTTAGCCAAGGACTGGATGTCTAAGGCCAACAGTCGCTCTGAAACTGAGAGAGACGCTAGGCTACCCATACTCACTGCCTTCCAACTCAAGGCATCCGCTACCACGTTTGCCTTGCCCTGATGATACAGAATAGTGAAGTCATAGTCCTTCAGTAACTCGACCCATCTCCTCTGTCTCGAGTTCAACTCATGCTGACTCGTGATATACTGAAGACTACGGTGATCAGTGAAGATCTCACAGTGAACTCCATATAGGTAATGCCTCTAGATCTTGAGCACGAAAACTACTGCCGCCAACTCTAAGTCATGAGTGGGGTAGTTGCGCTCGTGAACCTTCAACTACCTCGACTCATATGCTATTACTCGACCCTGCTGCATCAACACACAACCAAGACCAACCCTATAAGCATCACAATACACGGAGAAGCTCTGATCCTCAATCGGCAAAGTCAAAACTGGAGCTAAAGTCAATAAGGCCTTAAGCCTATGGAAGTTATCCCCGCACTGGTCCGACCACTGAAATGGGACATCCTTCCTAGTCAGCATAGTCAAGGGTGCTGCTATGGAAGAAAATCCCTGAACGAACCGTCTGTAGTAACCTGCTAATCCAATAAAGCTGCGGACCTCAGTAGCAGTAGTAGGTCTAGGCCAATCACAAACCGCAGAAATCTTTCCCGGGTCAACTCTAATCCCATCCTTAGACACCACGTGCCCTAGGAATGCAACTGACTCAAGCAAAAACTCGCACTTTGAGAACTTGGCATAAAGCCGATGATCTCTCAAAGTCTGGAGTATAACCCTCAAGTGCTGCTCATGCTCATCTCTACTACGCGAGTATACCAAGATGTCGTCTATAAAAACTAACACAAATGAGTCCAAATACGGGCCAAGAACCCTGTGCATCAAGTTCATAAAGGTTGCGGGGGCATTAGTCTACCCAAAAAACATCACCAGGAACTTATAATGGCCATAACGTGTCCTGAATGCTGTCTTAGGGATGTCCTCCGCCCTAATCCTCAACTGATGGTAGCCGAACCTCAAATCAATCTTCGAAAACATGACTGAACCCTGAAGCTGGTCAAACAAGTCATCAATCCTCGGCATCGGATACCTATTCTTCACTGTCACTCTATTCAGCTGCCGATAATCAATACACATGCACATCGACCCATCCTTCTTCTTCACGAAGAGAACAGGAGCACCCCAAGGTGACACACTAGGTCTAATAAACCCCTTAGCTAACAGATCCTGGAGCTGCTCCTTAAGCTCTCTCAACTCAGCAGGAGCCATACGGTAAGGAGAAATAGAAATGGGCCTGGTGCCCGACTCTAGCTCAATAGCGAAATTAATATCTCTCTCAGGTGGAAGGCCTGGCAGGTCGGTAGTGAACACATCGAGGAAGTCTCTAACCACAGGAATAGACTCAGGAAAAGTAGGGTCAGCACTAACATCTTGGACATATGCTAGATAAGCTAAACACCCATGGGAAATCAACTTCCTAGCTCGAAGACAAGAGATGATCCCAGATGGTGCATGGCTAACAAAACCCTGCCACACAACCAGGGATACACCGGGCACAGCTATGGTAATGGTCTTGGCATAACAATCCAAAACCACACGGTGAGGGGATAACCAGTCCATGCCCAGTATCACATTAAAATCTAGCATATCAAGAATCATCAAATCACCCCAAGTCTCTGAATCACCAATAGATAGCATACAAGATCTCACAGTCCGATCCACTACTAAAGAATCTCCTACTAGGGTCGAAACAGAAACATGAACAGATAATGGCTCACTAGCCAACCCCAAACAAGGCATAAAGTAGGCAGATACGAATGAACAAGTGGATCCATGATCAAATAAAGCCATAGCCGACTGATGGCACAGAGAAATCGTACCTGTAATCACGGCATCTGAGGCCTCTGCCTCTGGTCTCCTAGGGACCGCGTAAAATTGACGACGACCTCCACCTGCCCGATCGCCATCCCTACCACCTGCTCTACCGCGCGGAGCACCACCTCTACCCTGACGACCACCCCCTCTAGCCGGGGGCTGAACTGCTCGTAAAGGCTCGGCCAACTGAAATGTACCCTGCTGAGGCAATCTCTAGCAAAATGATCAATCACACCACAAGTAAAACAAGCCCCTGGCGGCCTACTCGGTCGAGATGAACCAGCAGATCCCGTATAACCACCACAGCCTGATGCCCTAGAAACTGTACCCCTCGAAGACTGGCCGCCATAGCCCTGATGGCTGCTCTGACCCTGCTAGAAATGGGTACTACCGAAAGTCTGAAGGGAAGCCTGAACAGGTCGGCTGGACTGACCCTGGTGCTGTTGTGGCTGATAACTCCGGCTCCACTGGCCAGAACCTCTACCACCATATCTGGAACCACTGTAGACACCCTGATGTCGAGGCCTCTTATCTATGTACCCCTGATCATGTCACTGTAAGTCCTCCATAGTGCGGGCATAGTCTACGATAGCCTGAAATGACCGACCATCGGCAATTAATATCTCAGCTGGCTACCTGATCTCTGGCCTCAAACCCCTTACAAATCTGTGAATCCTATCTGCCTCGATAGGAATGATCATAGCTCCAAACGGTGCTAGCTAATGAAAACGGGTCTCATACTCCGAGACAGTCGTAGACTCCTGCATAAGGTGACTAAACTGCTCCCAGCGACGCTCACGATCACTCTGAGGTAGGAACTTGGCCATAAAGGCCTCATAAAACTCAGACCAGGTCAAAAGAGGTGAAGATGGTGGTCTACAAGCAACATGGGCCCTCCACCATAACTTTGCTGGGCCCTCCAGCTGATAGGTAGTATAACCAACCCCGTGAGTCTCCAACAAACCCAAATGATGTAACATCTCCTCACAGGTAGTAATAAAGTCATGTGGATCCTGTCCAGAAGTACCAGCAAACCTCGGAAGTGCTAACCTCAAAAACCTACCCAACGTCTTCTGCTCTGACTCTGTCATAGCTGGGCGAGGAGCAAGAGGTTGTGCAACAGATGGGACCGGAATAACCTCTGCACGGGGAGCCATAGTAGCAGGTTGCGCTCCTGAAACTCTGTGCACCCAGGGCTACCCCCTGAGAGGATGTCTGTGCTACCTCAGAAGGCCGCTCTCCAATCATACCCAAAAGTTGTAATAGTAATCCCCAAATATCTGGAGACTGAGCTGCAGCTGGAGCTGGCACAGAAGTGGGCACTGGAGCTGGTACAGGAGCTGGCGCTGGAGCTGGTATTAAAGCTGGTGCTGGAGCTGGTACAGGAGCTGGTGCTGGAGCTGGTACTGGAGCTGGTGCTGGAGCTGGTACTGGAGCTGGCGCTGGAGCTGGTATTCGAGCTGGTGCTGGAGCTGGTACAGGAGCTGGTGCTGGAGCTGGTACTGGAGCTGGTGCTGGAGCTGGTACTGGAGCTGGTGCTAGAGCTGGTGTTGGTAGTACCTGGGCTGCCCCCTGATCCACAAGCTGCTCAGGCTCTATCTCAACTCTAGCAGCTCTAGCAGGTGCCACTGCTCGAGGGCGTCCTCGACCCTTAGCTGGAGTGGAAGGCTCATCTCCGCCTGATGTCGATAATCTCGTACGAACCATCTGCGGAAGAATTAAGTAGAACAAATAAGATTTTCAGAACTTCAGGGGTCCTACGCACAACACAGAAGCAATGAAAGAGTCAAATTTAATAAAATTTCATTGTAGCCTCCCGAAGATTGAGTACGGATGTCTCCGCCCCAATCCGCAGGACTCTACTAGACATTGGCTCCTATACCGATGACACCAGAGAACCTAGAGCTCTGACACCAAGCTGTCATGACCCGATTTCTCGGTCATGATGGCACCTACAACCCCCCAGCAGGCGAACCAATTCCCGGAGCCCAGGACAGTTAGTAATGGGCTACTATCTAACAAATAAATAGAAGAATAGTTTAATAAGCAAAAGTAAGGGAACAAGATGAAGAGAATAGATAACAGGAATATATATGTACATATGCGGAAACTAAGCCAAACCCCAAGACCTGGTATCATAGTATAGAGCCAAAACCACATACAAGTAGTGCAACGATCCAAAATAATATATACAGATGTCTCTGAATGGTAATAGAGTACATAAAGCAAAAGATAAACTAAAGCTAAGCTCCGATCGCCAAGAGCTCACTCTCAGTCTGAAGTAGTCCCCAATGGATCTCCAAGCACTAATCACAGCGATCTAGCGGAGATGGCCCACACTAGGATCTGCACCAACAGATGCGGGGGGTAGGTTGAGCACCAAATGTGAAGCATAAGGTACCCAGTAGGTATCATAGGCCGACTGGGCACATATAAGATAAAAGCGTAGTAACAGACAGAATAGAAGCAAGTAGTCACAGAAATCAACAAAAAGTACACAGGAACTAGCCCAGAGGGAAGTCAACAGAACCACATGTGAGGCCAGCACGCAGAATATATACACCATAGGTGCAGGTGAAGGTAAGAAATAACGCACCTGGGGTCCTTGCAATAACAGTGTATACATAATAAGTTTATGAAATGGACGGTATACCGGTAACCTCAAGTGTAAGAAGAGGGAAAGAGTAATGATAGGCATGCTCAGAGACATGAATCAAACTCAACTAATCATATCAATCCCAAATCCAGAAACTAACAGTTTAGCAGTAACAAATTTCATACTTAACAGTAACAGGGAATAATTTTGTAAGTAAATAACAAGAGTCTACCTACAGTCCCCCGGCCGCCCATACAACCGAGGAACACAAACGAATGAAAACAAACCCTCCGGCATCCCATACTACCGGAGCATACAATCAACAAACAACAAACAAGGGTGGAGCTTCAAACAATGAATGATATGATGCATGAAGATCTCAAGTGAAATGGTATCTCTGTATGTACCTCCTCCGGTGCCGATCCGGCCCAGCAGGTAGGTTCCATGAAAGGACACTGCCCGTATACCTCTACTCCACCGTATACCCTTCCTCCGGCACACGCAGCCCAAAGCGCCAGGCCCGGATGGCAAGGTCCATGGAGGTCCCCGACCCCATACTAAAACTCAGTAAAAAAACATGTCATCCGAAAGCAAGTCCGGGTTCAAGATAGAGACCCAGTCTCTAATATGCATGCCTAGACCCTGTCCAGGACTAAAGTAGTAGGAAAATATCTCAAAAACCCCTCCAATGGTTCCCGGGCATAACCGGGTCTAAACAGTAGAAAGTCATCTCAGGTGCTCGGTCCGATCGAGGCTAAAATTATCTCAAGTAGCAAGAAAACTCAACTAGCACCCCGGCCCTGTCGAGTCTAGCGTTAATCGTAAAACTGGTGATATAAATCATAATTTTATCTTCTTTTACCCAAGAATATTCAAAAGTTAAATCAAACCATTTCCAATTTATTTCTATCAAAAATGGGCCCTCGGGGCCATGCAAGGTTTAGAAAATCGTGCCAGTAGGCTCGAAGCCCAAAACCGTAGTAAAACATGGATAAAATCCCTTTATATGCATGGAAATGGTATGATCAACACAATAGCTTCCCAGCAGCTAACAATCAACCTATCGACCCTGCACAGGCCCATAGCTACTCAGCAAGCATAACCAGCCTAGAAGGATAATTCTATGCCCGGGACTCGCGGACATTCCCAATATTCCACCTTCTATGTTCCAGAGTCAACAAGGCCTCACAGGATCACAAGGGTAAATAAAATATATCGGCAAGTACTACAAGCAACGGAGGAACAAAAGTAGGCGGACATGAATAAAGCGGTCAAGGTCTGTGGTACCAACCTAATAAACCAACCAAAGGATGCAAACTAGTAAAATTTTATCCTATATATGCGGAGTCTAGGGAAAATAAACCATAACCTACCTGTCGTCCAACGACAAGCTGTTAGGACGATAATATCCAAGCTCAAACCTCTCCGAGAAGCTCCAAAATGAAATTAAACTCGAATTTAAGCTCCAATTATATCGTAACAAAAATATTTTTCATAGACCTTTAAAATATTTTAAAAAGGTAATAATAATATAACTTTTTACCAAATTCAACTTTCAAATAAAATATTTTCAAATACACGCGATGTTAATAAAATTCTTAAATTAAGGTTCGCAATTCACCATCGCACGATTTTGATACTCAGCTCCTAAGATAAGGAATTGATCATAACGAATAGTCAAACGGCCAGGGCACCGAACCACCGGTCCTTGCAAGCCATAAATGACTTGGGGCTGCTACAGAAAAGCTCTAACGATACGAGAAAGGCAAAAACGCGTAAATGACCGGAAGGGTCATTACATTATCTCAACAAGCTTGCTGCCTCAATACACAATATTACACACCTAGTTTAGTCAAAAATACAAAAATTACGTCCCTCTACATACTCCCTCCTCACCAATTATATCAGTTACAATGGGCAAAATATGGACTCACGACTTCCTATCACCATCCCCTGAGTCCTACCCGTAAACTATACTTAAAATAACTCTTAGTCATATTTATAGGGATAAAAGAGTAGACATACCTTTATCAATAAGAATACAATCCTGCACCCTTTTTATCTTCAAGAACAACACATTTTCCTTCAAGAAAACACTTGACTAAGTATGTTTTCGTGACCTACGATGAAAAATACACTTGATTCTTGAAGGAATTCACTTACCTTAGGCTAGGGAGGGGTTGAGATGAATAAGAATTGAAGAAAAATAGTTTTAAGCAGGTCCCTTATGTTCTGATATGTATGGGAGACGAAATCCCAAAGTTTCAATATAAATACACAACTTTTGGCCGACCTACCCAAGGCTGCCACATGTCCCGCGGTTATTGGGAAGTGCGCGTGTCTGTAGTAAAATGCGCATAACTTTTTACTCCAAACTCGTATAGACAAGAGGTTTATTGTGTAGCAAACTAGACTCAAATACCTTAATTTGGTACTTCGTAGGACCTCAAAATCCTTTTATATTGGGAGATATACCCGTTACAAGTAAGACCTTAGTCGAGCTTGCTTGAAATAGTCCACCGTAGTGAGTCCTTCAATTTGAACATTTGTTTCAAGTCCCCCTTTGGTCTCTAACCTTGGTCTAGCACTTCAAATGGCTTAATATAAGAGTCCATTTGTATAATTATCCATTCACAACCTTATCCTCTTGGTTCATAATGATTCCTTCACATTTACGAGTTGCACGCGTATCTTAAGTTCGGGGCATTACATTATCCCTCCCTCTTGGGATCATTCATCCTCGAATGAAGGATATGGATTAAAAATATTCAAATTCTACCTCTTCTCAAAAAAAAATTGGCAGAGTTTCCCTTGTAAACTGGCCTATTCAAAACCTTTTAGCTAACCAAAGCACATATTATACGCTTCACAGAGCGTCACAATAAGAGAATAATATTCAACAGGTATCAACGAGGCTCCGCTTGGCTTTATAGGAATGAAAACTATAGTAGTTGATATAGCTTACCTCATACTCCTTCGACTTTACATCTTAACTCTGAGGAACATATAGAACTCTTGAATCATAGGCACGTATCAAGTACCTGAACATATAGCATATCAATAAAGCCATATTAACAAGTGTGACTACAATTGATACTCAAAAGAAAGGAGAAATGACTTTAAGAACCTTCCGGTTGTTCTTTGAATAAGTGAGGATATTTGTTCCTCATATCGGCGACTGCTTCCCACCTGGAATCTTCTACATTCTGACTTTTCCATAGGACTTTAACTGAAGCTATTTTTTTTGTTCTCAATTTTTTGATTTGTCTATCTAGTATGGCCACCAGGACTTCTTCATATGATAAATCTTTGGAGAGCTCTTTAGCCTCTAAAGGGATAACTTGAGAAGGATTTGTTAAGCATTTACATAACATAGACACGTGAAAGACTGGATGCACTGCTGCTAACTCAGGAGGTAAATCAACCTCATAGGCTACTTGGCCAACTCTCTTTAGGATTCTATAAGGACCAATATATCTAGGGCTCAACTTACCTTTCTTGCCAAATAGCATAACCCCCTTCATAGGCGATACCTTCAAGAATACCCAGTTATCAACTTGGAACTCTAAATCTTTGCATTGCACATCTATGTAAGATTTATGTTGGCTTTGAGCGGTCTTCAGCCGCTCTTGTATTAGCTTTACTTTTTCAACTGCTTGATGGACAAGATCTGGTCCCAATATTTGAGTTTCACCTACATCAAACCAACCAATAGGTTATCTACATCGTCTATCATAAAGAGCTTTAAATAGTGCCATGCCAATACTAGAGTGATAACTATTACTATAGGCAAATTATATCAAGGGAAAATGATCATCCCAATTACCTTTAATGTCCAGAACATATTCTCTCAACATATTTTTGAGTGTCTAAATAGTGTGCTCGGCTTGGCCATCTGTTTGTGGGTGGAATGCAGTGCTAAGGTTTACTTGTGTGCCCAAACTCTCTTGGAATGACCTCCGAAAATGTGAGGTAAACTGGGCACCCCTATCTAAAATGATGGACATTGGAATTTCATGCAAGCTAATAATATCTCGTATATATAGCTTGGCATAATCTTCTGTGGTACTGGTAGACTTAACTGGTAAGAAGTGGGCTAATTTTGTTAATCGATCGTTGATCACCCAAATCGAGTCATGCTTATGAAATGAGGAAGTCAAACCTGTAACAAAATCAATGTTAATGGCCTCCCATTTCCACACTAGAATGCTCATAGTTTGAGCTAGGCCATCGGGCCTTTGATGTTCTGCTTTTACTTGCTGGTAGTTGGAGCACTGTGCTACAAACTCTGCTATATCCCTTTTCATGTCATTCCACCAGTAGACCTCTTTAACGTAATGTTACATCTTTGTAGAGCCTGGATGAATGGAATACCAGGAACAATGTGCTTCAGCTATTATCTATTGTCTTAGACCATCTACATTAGGAACACACAATCTTCCTCGGCACTTAAAAGAACCATCCCCTGCTATCTCAAATTCTGAAATTTTATGTCGTCGAATCCCTTCTCTATACTGGAGTAATAAGGGATCATCATATTGTTTTTTCTTTCACTAACGCCACTAATGATAACTCTAAAGTGTTCTGCACAACCACACCTCCATCTTTAGAATCTAGAAGTTGAACTCCTAGACTGGCTAATATGTGACCATCTCGTGCTACTTCATGTTGAGCGAGTGTCAAATGTTCTAGGCTGCCCATAGACATGCGACTGAGAGCATCCGCTATAATGTTAGCTTTACCAGGGTGGTAGAGAATATTGACATCATAGTCTTTCAGCAACTCTAGCCACCTTCTCTGCCTCAACTTCAACTCATTTTGCTTAAAGAGATATTGGAGACTCTTATGGTCTGTAAATATGTCAACATGTACCCCATACAAATAGTGGTGCCAAATATTAAGTGCGAATACAAGTGTTTCAAGCTCTAAATCATGCGTGGGGTAGTTCTGTTCATGCTTTTTCAATTGTCGAGAAGCATATGCTATAACCTTTTTATGTTGCATCAAGACGAATCCTAGGCCTACACCTAAAGTATCACAATAAATGGCATACCCTTCTGTGCCCTCTGGTAAGGCCAATACAGGAGTTGTTGTCAATCTATTTTTCAGCTCTTGAAAGTTTCTTTCACAAGTATCTGACCACTGAAATTTACATGCTTTCTATGTTAATTTAGTCAATGTGGAAGAAATAGAGGAAAATCCCTCCACAAACCTCATGTAATAACTGGTGAGTCCCAAGAAATTACACACTTCTGTCAGAGTGATAGGTCGAGGCCATATCTTCACAGCCTCTATCTTCTGAAAGTCCACTTTGATACCTTCAATAGAGACCACATGGCCAAGAAAAGCCACTGAGTACATCCAGAACTCATATTTAGAAAACTTGGCATAAAGTTGGTACTCTCTAAGTATCTGTAGAACTGATCTGAGATGATCTGCATGCTTTGCCTCATCATGTGAATATATCAAGATATCATCTATAAATACAATCATGTACATATCAAGCAAGGGTTTGAAAACCCTACTCATCATATCCATGAAGGATGCTGGGGCATTCGTCAGTCCAAATGACATGACAAGGAACTCAAAGTGCACACATCTAGTTCTGAAGGTTGTCTTCGAAATATCAACTTCCGTATCCTCAACTGGTGATAACCAAATCTTAAGTCAATCTTTGAAAAAAATTTAGCTCCCTGAAACTGAAAAAGTAAATCATCTATTCTGGGTAGGGGGTACTTATTCTTTATTGTCACTTTATTCAACTGTCTGTAATCTATACACATTCGCATTGTGCCATCCTTCTTACGTACAAATAGTACTAGAGCACCCCATGGCGATATGCTGTGTCGAATAAAACCTTTGTCAAGTAGGTATTTCAACTGTTCCTTTAGCTCTTTCAAATCTGTTGGTGCCATTCTATAAGGCAGAATAGATATAGGCAGGGTATCAGGATCTAGATCGATACCAAAGTCAATATCTCTAACTGGAGGTAATCCAGGAAGTTTATCAGGAAACACATCTAGATATTCATTCACAATGGGTACGGACTGAAGAGTTGACACATGTTCCTAAGCTTAAAGGTCTGTGACAAGGACTAGGTGATATAAACACCCTTTTGCTATAAGCTTTTGTGCCTTACGATAGGATATTAACCTTCCTCTAGGAATCACAGCATTCCCTTTCCACTCCAAGACTGGCTCTCCCAAGAAATGGAATCGAGAAATCTTAGCTCGGCAATCAAATGTAGCATAACAAGAGGATAGCTAGTCCATGCCTATAATGAAATCTAAATCAACCATGTCCAGCTCTATCAAGTTAGCCAGTGTATCATGGCCACATACTGTTACTAGGCACCCATAGTAGATCCTTTTAACTATAATAGAGTCGATACTGCAAATGGCTCTCATAATAACTGTGGCTCTATCCTGAACTTATGAGCAACAAATGGAGTAACATATGACAAGGTTACCCCTGGATCTATTAATGCATTAACATCATAAGAGAAGATGGACAAGGTACCTGTAACCACATCTGAGGAAGCCTCTGAATCCTGTTGTCCTGCTAATGCATACATTCAATTTGGGCCAGCTCCCAAACCTGAACCTCTGCCTCTACCCCTACCTGTACCTCTGCATGTTTGTGCCTGAGGATCATGAGATGAAGGTGGTGCTGAAGAAGAGGATGCTCTTGTAAAGCCTATGGGCGATGATCTATCACCCCTTCCCTCAGCTCTATATCTAGGATAATCCTGCATCTTATGACCTTTGACATCACACCCATAACAAGCGGTAGATCCATATAAGCACTCTCTAAAATGAGAACGGACACACTATCTGCAAGTAGGCCGAGGTGGAAATCCCCGAGTAGTACCTCTCTGATAGTGGGGGCCTGGTGCCTTAAAAGTCTGAATCTGATCATGTCTAGACCTTGATGACTGAGCTGGAGAACTAGCTATGAAGTGGGATGCTGAATGAGATTGCCTAGGTGGTCCTCTACTGGAGGAAGCCCTGTCAGTTTTATGATATATGCCAGCTTCCCTGGCCCTCTTACTCAGCTACTTTCTTATCTGTCTGCATTGTTGTCACGGATGCGATCCTCTGTCTGCTGCACATATGCCATCAGTCTAGCAATATCCATATCATTATTAAGTGCAGCAACTGCATAATAGTCAATCAAATGATCTCCGAGGACACTCATAAAGTAATGCATCCTCGCCCTCTGCGTGCTGACCATCTCTGGAGTAAATCTAGCCAACTGAGTAAATCACATGCTATACTCCTTGACACTGAGGTTATTCTGTCGTAAGGATAGAAATTTATCCACCCTCGCTTCCCTAATCTCTAAAGGTAAAAAGTGATCCATAAAGGCCCTCGAGAATTCTTCCTAAACTGCTGGAAGGGCATTTGGTCCCCTAGAATCGACCCACATCTCAAGCCCAGAAATGGCAACATCTTTTAGCTGATAGAAGGCTAATTCAACAGCCTCAGTCTCAGATATATGCATAACCCTAAAGATTCTATTGATCTCATCTATAAACTATTGAGGGTCCTTTTTCACACTAGATCCTGTAAACACTAGGGGGATTCATCCCGAGGAAATCACGAACTCTAGATCCGGTAGTCTCTCCCTAAATAGTGTTATATGTATCCACATTCTGTCCTTGGACCTGAGAAGCTACTAATTGGGTGAGAAACTATATTGCTCCTTTAAGATCCTACTCTGAGGCACCTGGTGGTGGTACATGCAGTATAGAATATGTTGTTGATGCTACTGGAGGTGTAGGAACTCCTGTATGCCCTTCTGTTCCAGGAACCTGAGGACTTGGAAGGTTAGGGCTTGGCAAGACCTCATGAGCCCTAGTCTGATCCGCTAATACTTGAGAATGCTCTATAATGGTTGCCTACTGAGTAGTGTTGGTAATGGCCCTATGGCCTACATTATCTGTATCTTTGGTAGACATGATCAGTATCACAAATAAGCAGAGTGTGAGCGAAAAGTAACTTTCTATGACTTAGCTCTAATGCACGATCTAGATTATAATAGAAGGTCAGATTCCTAAATGCCTGTGTAGTCCGTTATATAAATGTGGTGCACAACACATTTAGTAAAAAGGTCCTACTAGACACGGCTTCTTAGACTCCCTGGGACATTTGAACCTTGTTCTCTGATACCAAGTTTGTCGCGCCCTTAGTTAGGAGAGGCTGACATCAATGAGTTATATGAGCACCTGCTAAACATATATACTAAACTCATGATAACTTTGTAAACTGACAAGCAATAACATGGATATCAACATGTGATTACATATACTAAAACATAGATAACTGAAGAGCCTACTGGACTAGCTGTACAATTGAAGCAAAACTATGTCTAAGAAGCCTCTAAAGAGTCTGCATCTGAAAATCTGATAACTAGTCGGGACACGCCACCGACATACCCAACATACGATATGTACATAAATCTAAAACATGTGACCTAGGTATCTGATAGCTCTAGAGAGAGGTGGATCTTACCAACTGATCAACCGAAAAACATTGGTCTACTATGGATGTCTGCTAGCATGAGTACCTGAGCCTACATTCATAAAAATGCAGTGCCCAAAAATAATGGGACGTCAGTACATATAAAATATGTATTGTTATGTAAAGCAGACTGAATAACAAGTAGACATGTAAGAATGCTCATTGAATTGAATATCAAAAATAGGAAAATCTGAGCATGCACATACAGGGCATGTAATCTGAAACTGAAACTGAAACTGATATAATGACCAATATCAGGGGTCCTTATATAACGTCCTATACAATACTTAATTACATATATTTAAAATTCCTAGAATTTGCCTAGGTGACATCTTTACCCTTTTATATAGCTTATCTATTCTTTATGTAATACTAACTGTCAAGAAGTCACAAGATGGCGTACTGTCGGCAATCGGTGACACCTATTTTGCATTTGTAGCCAACTATCACAACCATATGTGAAATCTCATAGTCTAGATAACGTGGTCTGTCAAGGTACGCACTCCAGGGCTCCAGTAAGGTATGCTCGCAGGCCTATGTAGTCAGGAGAATGTACGATGGGATGTTCAAACTGACTCTATCTGAATTCTATGCATAAAATAGCATCACACGTAGTGGCCTTAAAGATACCCACCCCACGCTGCAGAGTAGGCTATAATCTCATCTTGCTTGTAAAGGCTCATAGTAAGCAACTTACGAATCATATAACTTGTTATCTGAATATTGATTACTTTCCTTTAGCTGAAGAATCATATATTATGTGATCTATATACTCAGGTATATTATGTGCCTAACTACTTCCTCTAAGTTTCGTGACATATATGCTCGGTAACTTCTAAGAGTTTCAACTGAAGACACGTATGGTTGTGTGAAACATATGAATTCTTTGACTAGAAAGAGTACTATAACTCTATAGGTTTAGAACTCCACACGAGAGAGACCTATAATAGTAATAAGTTTTGCTTTCAAGCAGCATATAATCTATGACGGCCTTTATAGGAGGAACATGTAACTCTAGGTCATGCCTTGATGGCGAAAATAGGTTTTAGCTTTACATACCTTACTTTGAGACTCTCTCTCCTTTATGTCATGTCATTGGCTCCCTTCAAACACTCCTTATCTATGATATAACAATATATGCAATAGTATAAGCGACTAACCAAGAAATATGGCGAGGTTTGAAAGACGATAATAGCTTACGAGCGACTAGCTTAGCAAATAAGATAACTAAATAGTGTATCGCCACACCTCTCTCTTTTCCCCTTATTAACTGAACTATGACCACCTATGAAGTCAATTTTTATCCCTCCATCCTTTCTTTACAATATACAGTCCATTCCATATCCCAAACAAGGTCATAAATTTGACCCCTCGTCTTCCAAACACCACCTCGGGAGTTCTTTATCTAGTAGCATTTAAATGCCCCATTAAGCTCATAGGTTAAGTTGAGAGAGAATTATAACATTTCATACAGTTTTAGGAAGCCAAATAACATATAAACAACATCCTCAATCCATTTAGGCATTTTATCAAACACTTGACAAGCTACAAGCTTGCAAAAGACATAAAAATCATGTTTTCTATACCTAGTGTCCCTCCTTATTGAAGAAAGCTTGATGCCTCAATACCCAACAATACACAACTCATTTGGTCAAAAATACAACCACTACATCCCTCTACATACTCCCTACTCACTAATTATATCAGTTATAATGGGAAAAACATGGACTCACGGCTTTCTATCAGCATCTCGTGAGTCCTACCCGTAAACTATACTTAAAACAACTCTTCGAGTCATATTTATAGGGATAGAAGAGAAGCCATACCTTTATCAATAAGAATACAATCTCTGCACACTTTTTATCTTCAAGAATAACACCTTTTGTCATGCCCCGAGGCTACCCCCTAGACGTAACATGGGACCCAGGACTAAAAGTGCCCCACGTTAACCCTTGGTCATAGAATACTCAGACATTCATAAGAAAACATAGCGGAAGCATCAAACTGAAGAGATAAATAGATTGAGTCATCAACAGCTCAAACATGACATAACAGAATCTGAAACTCAAATACAGAATCTCTACTAAGTCTGAAAGCCTCTAAACCGAACAATGCGTTACTGGGACAAGACCCTATCTAACTCCAAATACTAAATAGAAACCATAAATATAGACTACTGATACTAGTCCTCGAAGTATAAGGACTCACCACTCAAAGCTGGGACACCGGCTAAACTCTAGCCACGAATCTGAGGACTTGAACCTGAATCTGCATCATCAAGAACATGCAGAACAAAAAATGTGTCAGTACCATAGGATGTACCAAGTATGTGAGATATGCATGATCATGTTAAAACATACATAAAATATGCTTAAAACATATTAGAAACTGAGATCATACATAATAGAGAAGTCATAAGTAATATCATAATTTAAGCATGAGATAAAAGATAACATAGCATGAGACTTAAAAACATTCATACGGGAGTTTCTTATAACCGGCAATAGACCATGTGAGCAATATGAAATCTAACAATATAACCCTAGTTAGCAAAGATTTCCCGAACCCTGCCAAGGAATGGGACACCATAATCCAACTATATAAACCTAGTTGACAAAGCTGCCCTAATGCCCGCTAAAGCACAGGACACCATGATCAACTGTGGAACCACTTTCATAAGCCCATAGGGCGATTCCTAACCTATGCTGGCAATGTAGTTTTGGACTTAGGTAATCGACCCTCGTCGCTTGGTGCTAAATACTACTCTCAAAATAAGCATATATCTCATAACATACTTGTGGCATATCTGATGCCAAATCTATTTAAAAAGTGTAAAGACATATCTGATGTCATGCAATTCTAATGTCATAAGTCCTTGAAACTTAGCATAGCCATAATTCTAAACGTACTTTTCTTTCTAAATTCATAGCTTGACGATTAGGCATGCAATTTTATAAATACATAAGGCCATGTTATCTAAACATGCCAATTTTCACTTGAAATCATGCAATTCATTGGAATCATGCTATAAAATCATCTTTAATGCATCGGATTTTGGAATCAATTAAGGAACTTCAAATAAAACATAGATAAGCAATGAGAACCCATAAATTTATACTTTAAAACTGAACCCATGAGTTTTCCCCAAATTGGGTAAGAACCCTAATTTCATAAATCAAAGTAAAATCATGAGTTTTGGGCATAAGGGTGAAGAGATAACCTTATTGAATACCCACATACCTTATCGAAGCTAGCTTGATCTTAAGATGAAAAGAAATGGAGGCTTGATCTTGGAGCTAGAGACTTGGAGCTTGAAGGAGTTCTTTCTTCTTTTGAGAAATCAATGAGGAATAATAAAAGACTTAGGCTAATAGGAGTAAAAATCCTACTAAAAGTGGACAAAACGACCTCACTTAAGAGTTAAAAGGGGGTGGAAATTACAAAAATACCCCTAGGATTTAATTAGGAAAAGCTGTTAAAAAGTCAGCTTCAGGAATCACAGATGGATTCCACGAGTCGTAGACTGATCCACGGCTCGTGGTTTCCACTCTTGCTTCTTTGTACAACTTACCAGCCTGCAGAAGACTTTCTATGGGTCGACAAGATGGACCATAGAACAAACTATGGTCCATAGACCCAACTCGTCATTCTCAGGGAATTTGGCAAACCTCAGATAAAGTTTCACGAGTTAGTAGGATGGTCTGTAGTTCAAACAACGGGCCGTAGAAGCCAATCGTGAAACCTAGGAAAACTCTCAACCCTCTGATCTGATTCTACGAGTTGACAGGATGGGCCATAGACTGAACCACAATCTGTAGAACCAACTTGTGGTTTTCAGACCACAGACTGAACCAGCAGACTTAAACCACGACTCCACTCCACGACTCGTGGTTCAAACCACGGTCCTTGGTTTAGACCCATAATTCCTGGAAAGTTCAAAATTCTCGGATTTTTTGAAAGCTGGATCGGATTCTAGGGTGTTACAATATCTCCCCTTTGGGATCATTCATCCTGTAATGAAGACTAAGCAAGGAAAATTGGAGATAAAACAGCCCAACCAAGCAACAAAACATGAAAACTCAAGGATAAACATGAAAACTGAGCTTTTCAACTTAAAACATGACTGAACTAACTTTGAAAAACATGCATGCATGCTAGAATCATGAGGGAAACTGATGGGGTAGAATTGGAGGGACAAACTAAGGAGGAAACTATTACCTCAAGATGAAACTGAGTCAAAAGGAAAGAGATAAGGGTACTTGGCTTTCATGGTTGCTTCTGTTTCCCAAGTAGCTCCCTCAAATAGTTGATTTCTCCAAAGGACCTTCACCGAAGTGGCTTCTTTGTTTCTCAACCTCTGAATCTGGCGATCAAGAATCTCTATAGGAACTTTCTCATAAGTAAGGCTATCCTTCAGACTCACATCTTACAAAGGAATAATCAAGGTCGAATCACCAACACACTTCTTTAACAAGGAAACATGGAAAACCAGATGAACCGCTTCTAAATCTGTTGGAAAATCTAACTCATAAGCAACACTACCAACTCTCCTCAGGATTCAATAAGGACCTACATAGAGGGGACTAAGTTTCCCTTTATTGACTAACCTCATCACACCCTTCATGCGTGACACTTTTAGAAATACACAATCATCAACCTCAAACTCTAACTCTATTCTCCTCACAACTGCAAATGATTTCTGTCGACTCTGAGCGGTCTTCAACCTCTCCCTAACGATCTGAACCTTCTCCATAGTCTCATAAACTAAATCTGGGCCAATCAAAGTTGCCTCACCTACCTTAAACCAACCAATAGGAGAGCTACACCTCTGCCCATAAAGTGCCTCATAAGGGGCCATCTGGATGCTAGAATGAAAGTTGTTGTTGTAGGCAAACTTGATAAGAGGTAAGTGATCATCCCAATTACCTTTGAAATCAATCACACAAGCTCTCAACATATCCTCACAAGTTTGAATAGTATGCTCTGCCTGGCTATCCGTCTGTGGGTGAAAAGTTTTGCTAAGCTTAACCTGACTACCAAGACCTTTCTGAAATGACTTCAAAAACTGGGATGTAAACTGAGCACCCCTATCTGAAATGATAGACAATGGAACACCATGCAATCTGACTATATCCCAAATGTAGAGTCTAGCATAATCATCCACTGAACCCATAGTCTTAGCATCCAAGAAGTGGGATGACTTAGTCATTCGATCGACAATTACCCAAATAAAATCATGTTGCCTTCGAGTACGAGGCAAACAAGTAATGAAGTCCATATTGATCTCTTCTCATTCCTAAGTAGGAAGATCAATATCCTGAGTTATACCACCCGGTAGCTGATGCTCTACTTTCACTTGTTGATAGTTCAGACACTTAGCCATAAAACATGCTATGTCCCTCTTCATGACATTCCACCAATAGACTTTCTGTACGTCATGGTACATCTTGGTGGCACCAGGGTGAATAGAATACCTGGAGCTATGAGCCTCTATCAAAATCCATAGCATCAACTCATCTATGTCAGGAACACACAATCGACCCTGATATCGAAGCATACCATCTCCCCCTTGGGAGAAAACCTCTACCCTCTACTGATAGACTGCACCTTTCAGCTGGTGCAAAATAGGATCACTTTCTTGCTTTCCTCACTTCTGCTACTAAGGAAGATTCAGAACCATTCTGGATAATAACACCACCTTCTTTCGAATCCATAAGCCGAACTCCTAATCAAGCAAGTCGATGAACTTCTTTGGCCAATTCTTTCTTTCCATCCTAAACCGAAGACAAACTACCCATAGACAACCAATGAAATGAATCCGCCATGACATTGGCCTTACCCGAATGGTAAAGCACACTCATATCATAATCCTTAAGAAGCTCAAGCCACCACCTCTGAAGAAGATTCAATTCCTTTTGAGTGAACACATACTGAAGAATCTTATGATCGGTGAATACATCCACGTGAACACCGTACAGTTAATGTCTCCAAATCCTCAAAGAAAAAACAACGGCCGCCAACTCAAGATCATGAGTAGGGTAGTTATTCTCATGAATATTAAGCTGCCTCGAAGCATCAGCAATCATCTTGTCACGTTGCATCAAAACACAACCTAAACCAATCCTAGAAGTATCACAATACACCACAAAGTCATCTAGGCCCTCGGGGAGAGACAATACTGGAGCTGTAGTCAATCTAGTCTACAATTCCTGAAAGTTCTTCTCGCATAGATCAGACCGCTAAAATGTCACCTTTTTCTGAGTCAACCGAGTCAATGGGGCATAAATGGAAGAAAACCCTTCCACAAACCTCGTGTAGTAGCCAGCCAAACCCAAAAAGCTCCTAATATCATATGGGGAAGTGGGTCTAGGCCAGTTCTTTACTGCCTCAATCTTTTGAGAATCAACCCAAATACCATCCCTAGTCACAATATGTCCTAGAAAAGCAACATACTGCATCCAAAACTCACACTTACTAAACTTAGCAAATAACTGTCAATCCTTGAGAGTTTGCAACACCACTCTCAAATGGTCCACATGTTCCTCCTTACTCCGAGAGTAGATAAGGATATCATCAATGAACACAATCACAAAAATATCCAAATACTGCTTAAACACACGGTTTATCAAATCCATAAAGGCTGCAGGAGCATTCGTTAGTCCAAAAGACATAACCACAAATTCATAATGACCATACTGAGTTCTGAAGGCTGTCTTTAGAATGTCACACTCTCGAACACAAAGCTGATGATAACCAGATCTAAGGTCGATCTTGGAGAAGTAACTAGCACCCTGAATCTGATCGAACAAATCATCAATTCTTGGAATGGGATACTTATTCTTGATTGTGACCTTGTTCAACTGATGGTAGTCGATACACATTCTGAGGGAACCATCTTTCTTTTGCACAAAAAGGACTGGAGCACCCCATGGAGAGATACTGGGTCGGATAAAAACCTTATCAAGAAGGTCTTTCAACTGATACTTCAATTCCTTAAGCTCTGCGGGAGCCATCCTATAAGGAGAAATAGAGATAGAATTCGTATCTGGGAAAAGATCTATTCTAAAGTTGATCTTTCGCTTGGGAGGGACTCTGGAAAAATCTTCGGGAAACACTTCGGGAAATTCATTCACAACAGGAACTGACTAGAGAGATGGGGCTTTGGACTCCATGTCCATAACACAAATTATATGATAAACATAACCCTTAGAAATCATCTTCTTAGCCTTAAGATAAGATATGAAATGACCCTTCAAGGATGGAGGACTACCTTGCCACTCTAAGATAGGTTCATTTAGAAACTTGAAACTGATGACTCGAGTACGAAAATCAACCGAGGCATAAAAAGCGTACAACCAATCCATACCAAGGATAACATCAAAATTAGTCATCTCTAACTCTACTAGATCTGCTGAAGTGACTCTCTGAAGAACTGAGATAGGGCAATTTCGGTAGATTCTTTTGGCTAGGACTGACTCACCAACAGGAGTATAAACACAAAAGGGTTCTAAAGGCTGTTCAGGGCAAATTTCAAAATTGCAAGCAACATAAGGGGTCACAAAAGATAAGGAGGCACTCGGATCCAACAAAGCATACACATCGAGAGAAAAGACTTTCAACATACCAATCACAATGTTCGATGAACTCTCCTGGTCTTTGCATGAGGACATGGCATAAAGATGGTTCTGGCGCTGACCACCAGAACTAGAAGTAGTACCCCACTGGGCTGGTCGACCTCCTGATACTACTGGGGCAGACTGAGTCCTACCTCCTCCCTGTCCCTTCTCGACAGAAAGGCAATCTCTAATCCGATGTCCAGCCTGACCACACATTAAGCAACTACCTGAACCATCTAGACACTCACCCGGATGACTCTTTCCACACCTGATGCAAACGGGGTAGGAAGGCCTCTTGGAAACACTTTCCTGCAAATGGAACCAGATCCTTTGTCAGCCTGATCATGGCGAGGCATGAGGGCCTGGGTAGGAACACTAACTGAAGAATGAACGGGCCCTGATGATTTATTCTGAAATGAAGAGCGATGTCCACCTCCAAACCACTGATGGCCAAAACCTGAACTCTCTGATCTAACCCTATTTTTCTCCCTTGTCATCTCCCTCAACTTGTCTCCCTCAATCTGATGGGCATGAGTCATAAGTCGAGAAATATCCATGTCACCCACAAGCATCACGGACCTACACTCCTTCTTTATCAGATCCGACACTCCATAAACATACTTACTCATCTCATCCCACGGGTCAGCTACCATGGAAGGAGCATATCTAGAAAGCTAGGTGAACTTCAATCTGTACTCCTGAACCAACATAGACCCTTTCCTCAAATTCACAAACTCTTCGACCTTAGCTTGCTTTAACGCCCTCAGGAAGAACCGGTCATGAAAAGCCCTCTCGAAGTTTTCCCACATCATAAGGACCACATCCCTAGCCCTAGCATCTTTCTATTGAGTGAACCAAATATGAGCCACGTCCTTGAGTTAATAGGAAGCTAACTCAATACAATAAACACCACCCACTTGCATCACACAAAATATCTTATTTACCTCATCCAAGAAATTTTATGGAGCCTCACCAACTTTCGAACCCCAGAATTCAGGTGGGTTCATGTGAATGAAATTTCAAACTCAAGCCGTTATTCCACCTTGAGGGTTGATGGAGATAGAAGCCTGTTGATTGGCCTGAGCGTCCATAGTTTGAGCTAGCATATGAATGGCATTTTTGAACTCCGTATTTGTGACCTCGGGGTCTTGAATTGTAGGGTCAACATTTTGAGTGGCTCGGCAAGGCATGGCATGACGAGGAGGCATAATCAAAAACATATAAAGAACGGATTAGGGGGCCATAGAGTCAAACTCCAGCACACTATATTGATCAAGAAAGAAGTAAAGTTTTTCCTAAGACACCTCATAGCTTCTCTCTTATAAGTGTGGTGTGCTTCACACACATGAAAAATACTACTCGATGCGGCTTTTAGACACTAGGACTCTTGAATCTCAGGCTCTGATACCAAGTTTGTCACGCCCCGAGGCTACGCCCTAGATGTAACATAGGACCCAAGATCACAAGTGCCCCAAGTTAACCTTTGGTCATAGCATACTCATACATTCATAAGAAAACATAGTGGAAGCATCAAACTGAAGAGATAAATAGACTGAGTCATCAACAGCTCAAACATAACATAACAGAATCTGAAACTCAAATACAGAATCTCTACTAAGTCTGAAAGCCTCTAAACTGAATAATGAGTTGCTGGGACAAGACCTCAGTTAACTCCAAATACTAAACAGAAACCATAAAGATAGACTACTGATACTAGTCCTCGAAGTATGAGGACTCACCACTCAAAGCTGGGACACCGGCTAAACTCTAGCCACGAATCTGAGGGCCTGAACCTAAATCTGCATCATCAAGAGGATGCAGCACAAGAAATACGTCAATACTATAGGATGTATCGAGTATGTGAAATATGCATGATCATGTTAAAACGTACATAAAACATGCTTAAAACATATTAGAAATTGAGATCATGCATAATAGAGAGGTCATAAGTAATATCATAATTTAAGCATGAGATAAAAGATAATATAGCATGAGACTTAAAAATATTCATACGGGAGTTTCTTATAACCGACAATAGACCATGTGAGCTACATGGAATCTAACTATATAACCCTAGTTAGCAAAGTTGTCCTGAACCCTGCCAAGGAATTGGACACCATAATCCAACTATATAACCCTAGTTGGCAAAGCTGCCTTAATACCCGCTAAAGCACAGGACACCATGATCAAATGTGGAACCACTTTCATAAGCCCATAGGGTGATTCAGAACCTATGCTGGCAATGTAGTTTTGGACTTGGATAATCGACCCTCGTTGCTCGGTGCTAAATACTACTCCCAAAACATGTATATAGCTCATAACATACTTGTGGCATATCTGAGACCAAATCTATTTGAAAAGCATAAAGACATATCTGATGTCATGCAATTCTCATGTCATAAGTCCTTGAAACTTAGCATAGCCATAATTCAAAATGTACTTTTCTTTCTAAATTTATAGCTTGAAGAATTAGGCATGCAATTTCATAAATACATAAGGCCATGTTATCTAAACAGGCCAATTTTCACTTCAAATCATGCAATTCATTGGAATCATGCTATAAAATCATCTTTAATGCATGGGCTTTTGAAATCAATTAATAAAATTCAAATAAAACATAGATAAGCAATGACAAACCATGAATTTATACCTTAAAACTGAACCCATGAGTTTTCCCCAAATTGGGTAAGAACCCAAATTTCATAAATTCATAAATCAAAGTAAAATCATGAGTTTTTGGGCATAAGGGTGAAGGGATTCCCTTATTGAATATCCACATACCTTATCAAAGCTAGCTTGATCTTAAGATGAAAAGAAATGGAGGCTTGATCTTCGAGTTTGAGACTTGGAGCTTGAAGGAGTTCTTTCTTCTTTTGAGAGATGAATGAGGAATAATGAAAGACTTAGGCTAATAGGAGTAAAAACCTACTAAAAGTGACCAAAACGACCTCACTTAAGAGCTTAAAATGAGAAAATTACAAAAATACCCCTAGAATTTGATTAGGAAAAGCTATTAAAAAGTCAGCTTCCGGAATCACGGATGGATTCCACGAGTCGTAGACTGAACCACGACTCGTAGTTTCCACGCGTAGTTCCTGGCCAACCCACCAGCCTGCAGAAGACTTTCTATGGGTCGACAGGAAAGACGTAGAAGAAACTACAGTCCGTAGACCCAACTCATCGTTCTCAGGGAATTTGGCAGACCTCAGATCAAGTTTCACGAGTTAGTAGGACGGTCCGTAGTTCAAACTACAAGTAGTAGAAGCCAATCGTGAAATCTAGGGAAACTATCAACCCTCTGATCTGATTCCACGAGTTGCCAGGATGGGCCGTAGACTAAACCACGGTCCGTAGTTCTCATACCAGAGACTGAACCAGCAGAGTTAAACCATGACTCCACTCCACGACTCCACTCCATGACTCGTGGTTCAAACTACGGTTTGTGGTTTGGACCTCTAATTCCTGGAAAGTTCAAACTTTTCAGATTTTCTAAGTTTGAAAGCTGGATCAAATTCCGGGGTGTTACACCTTTTCCTTCAAGAAAACACTTGACTAAGTATGTTTCTGTGACCTATGATAAAAAATACACTTGATTCTTGAAGGAATTCACTTACCTTAGGCTAGGGAGGGGTTGATATGAAGAATAATTGAAGAAAACTAGTGTTAAATAGTTCCCTTATGTTCTGATATGTATGGGAGACGAAATCACAAAGTTTCAATATGAATACACAACTTTTGGCCGACTTACTCAAGGCTGCCACATGTCCCGCAGTGATTGGACAGTGCGCATGTCTGTAGTAAAATGTACATAACTCTTTACTCCAAACTCATATGGATGAGAGGTTTATTATGTTATAAACTAGACTCAAATACTTTTAATTTGGTACTTCATAGGACCTCTAAATCATTTTATATTGGTAGATATACCCATTAGAAGTAAGACCTTATACGAGCTTGCTTGAAATAGTCCACCATAGTGAATCCTTCAATTTGAACATTTGTTTCAATCTCCCCTTGGTCTCTAACCTTGGTCTAGTACTTCAAATGGCTTAATATAAGAGTCCCTTTGTATAATTATCCATTCACAACCTTATCCTCTTGGTTCATAATGATTCCTTCACGTTTACGAGTTGCACGTGTATCTTATGTTCGAGGCAATACATAATCCCTTTGTATAAATTGCATAATTGTGAGTGGGATTCTCTATTATGGTGAGTGAAATCACACGCTTGAAATGAATAATGTATTCTCTATTTCAATTGAGAGGAATGAATTAGACAAGTTATGTGGCGAATCTCGAGGCAAACCTTGAAGGTCAATATCAATGACTTGAAAAGCTTGAAAATCTTGTTTTGAATGACAAATCCCCTGCTTTTGAATGAGAATTGAAATCCTTTTGGTAAAAGTTTTGAAATGAGAACTTGCCTTGAGATTCTGGTGATACCAAGTGAGATGAGCATCGTAGTTGAGTCTTTTTGCTTTGAGTATTTTATTTGATAGTCATCTTAAGTTTTTGAGTCAATATAATCTTGTATTCATACCTTGTGTTTTGAGAACCTATTTCATTTCTTACCTTGTGAGTAACTTGCTTGAGGACAAGCAATAGTTCAAGTTTGGGGGTTTGATAATTTGGTAATCTACCAACTTTTTAAGCTTTTATTCATGAATTAATGTCATTTTTTTATGAGAATTAGATGTACTTATTACCTTTAATATTGTAAATGCAAGTACTCTTAGTCCAAGAAAGAAAGAAAAGGAGTTAAACCCAAAAGAGCTTAAAGTGGAGCTAAAGTAAAAAGGTTATCAGAAAGGGAAAAATATGTAGAGAGAGGCAAAGTGATGTGCGAGCTGCAAAGAGGAACCTGCGAGCACAAGAAAGATCAGAAACTGCCTGAGCAGTCACTCACATACGAGCCGCACTTTGTCAAGGGCGATTACCCATCCCCTTCGCACCTGACTTGCACACTATTGGACTTCACTGCCTGAAGAGAATGGCACATGCGAGCTGCAAAACTCAAGGTGCGATCGCAGGTGCCGTCGCACCTCATATTGCACATGCCCCGAAGGGCAATTTTATCCAAAAGTGTGTGACATATTTGGAAAGGTTTATACCCCTTTTTGAGGTCTGTACTAAGAAGAATTCATCAGTTTTTACTTTTCCAAGGAAGATTATTGAGAGTACACTTTCTCGTTTCTTCTTGCTCATTGAAAAAAACACCATTTGTAAGGAATTTTGAGCTTAGAATTGGAACTTAATTTATAATATGAATGGAATTTTGAAAACCCCATTTGTTATATTCTCTCATTCCTTTAATATGAGCAGCTAAATTCTATTCTAGGGGTATATACATGATGGGTGTTTGAATTTGGGAATGGGTATTAATTAATTGTGCTTATAATTGATTATTTGGTATGGGTCTATTGAATTCTTCATAGTTTAATTATAAAATTGATGATGGAAAACATTGATTGAGTTTACTAATTTTTCACTTGCTTGAAAGAGGAGTTCATAAATTGGGTAAGAATTCAATAGTGGAAATTTGAGATTTCCACCATAGATTAAGGCTAAAAATAGCTTGATTGAAGGAAATTCCCATCTAAGAATCAAATCTAGGGATAGTTTGATTCACCGAAGCATTAATTGGTTGTTTTAAGGTAAAGCTATGGGGCTTGAGAAAATACCATGGTACATATATTTGGAGGGTTGAAAGACTACCAAATATAGCTCGAACCAAGCTACCCATATCTTTAGTTAAAAGTTTTGATGATTAATCAATTCCCTATTTCATTGTAGAACCCCTTCGGAAGCATAGCACTAGTTTTTCCTTCTCTTGATTTCTCTAATTATATTTACGTTGTTCTCTTGTTACTTGCAATTCTATAATTCCCAAACTTTTTCCCCCAAATTTTACATTAAAATGATCGGACAATTACTCACATTAGTGAATTAAACTCTGACGTTTAGTGACAAAACTATTATCCCATTCTCCGTGGATTTGACCCCGATATCTCGTTGGATTACTTACTTATTTTGCTTGATGATCATTACCACCTCTTACGGGAGAGTGCTTTTCAATATCATCAAAAGTTATTCTCACCATTACAGTAATTGGTAGCCCTCTAGCAGACATTAACAAGCCGTTGAATTTCTTAAAGTTATTCGTTGTAAGCATGATCTATCTCCTATCACCATCTTTGTGTGAGTTTTATTTATCAAGATTACTCTTCATCAATCATTGATAGGCTTCTTCATTAGTCTCTCTGATCAATTGCATATGCTCAAAGAACTTCTCTTGGTGATTTGTTACAGCTTGCCATAGAAGATTATTCAAACGGATATTTTTATGTGCTTTCTGATAATTTAACTTCAAATAACTTAAACACTAGCGATGATAAGCAAATAAGGCTTGCCAATTAGGTAATTCATACATATTAGCAAATATATCATGATGTCTATTGATATCAAAGTTATACCTGAATGGCCCTTCAAAATATGTTGGTGTAGATATTGCAAAAACTTGTCACATATCTCAATGCTATCATTAGTCAAAATTGTAAAATTCAAGGAATATATTGAGCCATTAGGGTTTATTCTGACGACAATCAATAACGTGATATCATATACATCATAAATATGTGTTTTATCTATTTATATAATCGAATGACCATGAACAAAATCATCAACAGATGTGGTTTAAAAATTCAAAACACGTAGTCAAAAATATTTCCAATGATATCATTGCGTCATTCGAACTTTCTTTTAATAATTGTGCCTGGATTAAAGTATTGAACAACAGTTATGAATCTTAACAATGAGCGAAATAAGGCCTCTTAATATTTATAGATATTTTTAAAAGCACATTTTTGTTCAAAATAGATCTTGCTCCTGCCTATTATTTTATCATATGCTTTATAAATAGTTGCTTGACAATTTTTTATAAGAAATCTGAGAAGTTTTAGCCTTAACAATTAACAAAGTAAATAACGTATTGATTTATAAATTTAAGTGATCTTGGGAGAAAACAGTATCTTTACGCCTTTTCAATATCCATAACTAGAAAAGATGCAATCATGTTGACATTCAAATTGAATTGTACATGATGGCATGTACCATATTACAAGTATGAGTCTCGTAATATTTTTTATAGTTCACATATTATCAGGAGAACACTGTCTTTCATGATGCATTCATCGATAATCTTGATTTGACCTCCTGCAAGTAACTCGCCACACTTTTTTGTGAATTGACAAATAAAAAACTCCCTCTCTTCTTTAAAATATAAAAGTTTAACTGTCCTTTGCAAATTTTTTGGAGTTAAAGCCAAATATGATCATTTTGGAGATCCTATGATTCAGACCACATAACTTGTCGAATTTCATCATGCTCACAAGTAAAGGAAAAAACATCTGATCTATCTGGAAGCTGATCAAGATAAAAAAAATTATGAGAATGAAATTAAGGCTTCGGGACTGTTGGTAACATTGGTACTGACTATTGAGATGATATTTATGAAATCAATTCTTCTTGATAAAACGGACTTTGTGACATCCTCTCTTGCTGTTGTAAAGAACTTTATGACAAATCAAGCATTATAAAATCATCATCTCTTTCAGATTATGAAAAAATGACTTCATCTCTCGATACTTTTTCATTAGACAAGTCATCACGATGATTACCTGAAGTTGCGCGATAATTTGACTGATCAACATTATCGATATTAGCTGGGACAATTGATTCATCTTGTATAATATTTCACCTATTTAAAAAATAAATAAATATTTAATCCGCCAAGTAAACATACATAAATTAATATCAAAATAATAAACCTATCAATAAATTCAACACCAAAATTCAAGAAAGGAGCAGCATTTGAGGATGTTCCAACATGATTCATACATCCAACTAGGAGGATTGATCAATTATAATCTTGTCTATAATTTTCAACATTATTCATATTATGCTGAGATATACCTCTAAAAATATTTAAAATAATTATTAAAATATATAAATCTATACATAATAGTAAAAATAGTATTAATAATAATAATAGTAATAACACTAATAATAAAAATAATAATAACAATAGTAGTAGTAATAATAATAGTAGTAGACACAACCAGTCTCTTTCCTGAAAGCTTGGTTCAGGTCAGGTCTTAATGATTTCATGATATATTACCCGTAAAAGTATTTTGATAAACATTCATGTTAGAAAAATCACTAGCCTGGATTACAAGAACTTCAGTGTGAGTAGATAAAATTTTAGTCTGAGTATGAACTTCAGTCTGAGAATGAGAACATTAACGACGAGTCCTAGGCTCCTTTCTGACATAGACTTGAAATATAGTTAGCTTGATTTGATCTATATTTTCAATTGGAGTCTTCAAAAATTTAGTTAAAGACTCGTTGTTGTAGATATTGTCTCCTCATAACTTACTAAACTTTGTGGTGAAGAGAAAATTAGGTATTTTCTCTATTACAATCAATTTGTAATCCTGCTTACTAATACTCATTGATCTTGGGCGTATCTATACGCCTAATTACCTCATTTACCCATATTTTAGCCTTGTTTCGAGGACAAAAGTGATGTATATCCTTATAATTATTTGTATTTTTATGGTAGTGAGCTAATATATGTGATTAAATGCTTTACAGGGAAAATATGGAGAAAAATAATCCATGAGAGCTAAAATGAAAGCATAAAAGCATTGGAAAGGAGTTAGCAACGTTCCGGGAGAAAAAGAGAACAAAGGAAGAAAATCTGGGCTGTGACATATCGGTGGCACATCGCCCCAGCCAGCAAACTACTGAGGGGTGAGGCTGTCGCATCGGTGGCGCGTTGCCCCAGGCCCCAAACTTCAAAAGACTGAAGTTGGCGCTATGGGTGGCGCGGCGCGCCAGAGCCTAACCCGGAAATTTTCAGCTTTTTTTTCTACTCCAAATCCAAGTAGGAAAAGGGGTTATTTTCCTCCTACGCTATAAATACATCTCAAATCATGATTTTTACACAACTTTTAACCTACAAAGAGCTAGGAGCTGCCCTGGAGGCCGAAGAATATTGATTTCATCTTTTCTTCTCCTTTATTATTTAGTTTACGTTTTTCTTTGGATGATTTGTTGTAATTACTCCATGTCTATATGGAGTTAAACTTCTCATTCTAGGATTGTGGTAGCTAATTGCATGATTGTTTAGTAGACAATTGATTTGATTATTTGTTCATCATATTAGTTGTTCTTATATTCTTGTGCTTACTATTTTAATGCTTCGCGACCATTAAAATAAATCTATAATCTCTTTGTGAACTCGAGAGAAGAATCATTGATATAGAACGAAGAATATAGGGAGCAAGACCTCTCTTTTGTAATGTAAAGGGTAGGTTAGCGACTAGGATAGAGATATACCTAGAACGCCTTGCTTGGTTCATACGGGAAGAAATATAAATGCTTTTAAAATAAGATGTCACATCCCCGCTCAAAGATGTAGTTGTGATGCTATTTTGAATAGGCAACTAGAGGCTCGAGAGACCATAGTTGTAATATCAACCCCGAAATCAACAACTAGATAAACAAACAAGTCAATGAAATTGCTTATTAAACATGATTGTTAGCAGATCCATAGTCCTAGATCGATTTTATCACATTGATTATGTGAAAATATGCTCTTTGTTGGTTAATTTTTCATTAGTTAACTTCTTCTTTTTTTATTTCTAGATTAGTTAATCATCACCTTTGGAATTTTACGCTTGAATAAATAATTAGAACTAGTTTAATTTAGTAAAATAGTTAATCAAAAAGTCCCCGTGGGTACGATATCTGGACTTACAATCCTATATTACTTGTACGACCGCGTACACTTGTGTGTGTTAGGACGCAACAAGTTTTTGGCGCCGTTGCCAGGGACCTAGAAATTAATTATTTATCTATATTGAACTTTTTCTTTTTATTTATTTAAGTTTTTGTATATGTTTTGTTTTCTTTTATATATAGTTTTGTTTATTTATTTTTTATTCGATAATCTTCTTAACATGACATCTAGTGATAAAGATTGGTTGAAGGATCAATACTATTCATATGTTGGTAATCCTTGTCAGTATTGTGGAGGACCCCACCTGGGTTTCAATTGCCATTATATTTAAAAGGGAGAATGGTGTGAACCTACCCAATCTCTTGAATTTAATGTATGTCATATATGTGGTGGTCAGGATGGTCATTCGAATGGTTGTCCTAGCTCTTATTCCCCTTCCCCAAGCCCCTATTATGATTCTTCTGTTGTTTATGATATTGACATGGGTAATAAAGTGGAGGATGTGAATGATGCTCACCTTATTGATATGCTGAAGCAAATACTAGATAACCTCACAAATATGATGTCACAGCTGATAGAAGGTAGAGTTGATCTCAGACAAGAGATAGACCAATTTGACTTACATATCCATTACTTGAAGGATCACTTAAAGAAAAAGGTTGAGGCGTCTGATGCCCAATCATCAATTGTTCTGGATACTGGCCAACTAGTGGAGCGAAAAGAAGAATTTCATCCATTCAACTATGCTTTATTCATTGGTGTTGATATTGAGGAGATGTATAAAAGTGAGCTTGTCAAAAATAATGCAAGTTTGGAATTAGGTATTGTTGGACTTCATTCTAATCACTTTTCTACATTATGTTTGGATGATGACATAAAAATTAATTCATCTGAGCTAGTGGAGAAGTGTGTAGATGAGGAACAAGGTCCTAACATTCTAAAATTGTCCACACCAAAAAGACAAAACGACATTCCTCACTTAAGGGCCAAGAAGTGCAAGATGCGACATTATTTACTTGGTTCCTTCATCTTTATACCACCGCCCCTTGAGCAGAGCAGAAAGTTTGACGCAAAGTTAGGGGCGCAATTCATAAGTTCTAAGTGGAAAGAAAAGTGGTGTAGTGATGGCGTCGTGCCGCGACGTTAAATCAGGCGCTTGTTGGGAGGCAACCCAATTGGTAGTGTAGCTTCTTAATTTTTTTTATAGTGTCACGTTTGTATTTTTGTCTTTATTTTGCAGGTTTGGGGAAGTCTGAGTACCCGAATTTGAAAGCTAAGGAGCATGGTTTAAGCTTAAGTGTGGGGTCGTTTGCCCTTTTGATCAAAATTAAAGAAACATGTTGTCAGCTCGACCCTAGTGGACCTCAGGGAGTATTTCTCACCCTTCTTCTTCCTTTTTTTCTATAAATTGCTTTGGGGACAAAGCATGATTTTAAGTGTGGGGTGGAGATTCTTCCGATAACTATGAGTTTTAAGGTGAGTATGCCATAGGAGTTTATTTTATTGGAGAAAAAATAATACAAAAAAAGATTTTTTAGTTTTAGTTAGAGGCATGTCTCATTCACCCCTTGATTTTTCTTTTCGGTTCTTTTTCGAGGGGATGCCCTTTGAACCGGGTAGTTCTTATTTTTAGGAGTAGTTTTTTTTAAAAAAAATTTAGACATAGATAGAGAAATTTTCTCGACGATGGATGGATGACGACCTTCTTGAGGGAAAATTAGTCATAGGAAGGAGAAAGATTAGAAACCATAGCCTTTTGAATGCTAGGTACTTCGCCTAAGTATACACTAGACATCATGGGTAATTCACTCAAAAGAAGCATAAAAAGTAGGAAACTTCATTTAGAGACGCATAAGCTCTTTAACTTGACTCAAAGAAAAAACTAAAGATTGGCTCAATAATGTTAATTCATTCAATTTGATTGTGTTGTGAATATGAAGTCTTAGGAAGCCATTTTTGAACCATTATGCCATGTGTGGTGAGTGTTTGTTGTGTTTTTTGTATATCTTGATATCTAGAACTTGCCCCGTGTGTGTATGAAATAAAACATAGTATTGACTTGTGGGATATGATCAAGGAATTTCTTTGTAAGCCACTTCTTTTTGACTATTGTTTGTGCCACCCTTTATATTATTCTTAGTTAAGCCCCTTTGAGCCTTAAGCCTATTTCTTTGACTAGCCGCATGTTTAGCCTATCCCTTTTATTTGATTACCCTGTATTAATTTGATCCAAAGAGTCCCTAATGCACTTTGTAGTTGAAAGACTTAAAGGAAGAAGTGAACAAAAGAAAAAAGGTAAAAAGATAGAGGGGGGTTGTTGTGGTAAGAATAAGAATTAGTTGTGGTGCCCTTGTGAAAAATAATTTGTATGTTGGTAGTAAGAAGAGAAAAAACAAACAAAAAAAAAAGTTTAGAAAAATCTTCTTGATACCAATAAGTGAACGAAGGTTAAGGGCAATAAACCAAAAGAAAAAGAGGGAGTTTGAAGGGAAATATGAACATAAGTTGAAGTTGAGGTGATATAAGGAAAATAGTGAAAAAGTTTAAAGTAAGCGTCTTAAAGTGCATAGGGAAAGTAGTCACTATTGGCCAAAGTGTTCCTACCCGTCCCTTAGCCAACATTACAACCTGTAAAAGTCCTTTTGATCCTATAATTCTGATGCTTTGTTAATAGAGTATTACACTAAGGGCAAGCCTATGGTATGTCTTGTTATAAATGAAACTTTCTTTGTGAGAGTGAGCGAATTTCTTATCTATATGCCCCAATTTGAATATGTATGTATGATGTGAGCATTGGGCATCTCTCTTAAATGTGAGAGCATAAAATGGTGAAACCTTGGTGCACTAATGATGTCTATATTCACACATGATCATGTTGGCTTTATTTTTCATGAAGAGTCAGTTTTAGAGGTTCTGTGGTTTCAATGAAGGGTCTGTGAAAAAATGATTGATGTGTGCATGATGAGTGGATTATGGGTCATGATTAAACTGTCTAGTTAACTTGAGTATGAGTAGACCTGTTCAATTGGTGTATTAAGATGTAAAATGTTGTAGGGTGTGTAGTGATTTGTTCGAGGACGAACAAAGGTTTAAGTGTGGGGTGGTGATCTTGGGCATATTTATACGCCTAATTGCCTCATTTACCCATATTTTAGCCTTGTTTCGAGGGCAAAAGTGATGTATATCCTTATGATTATTTGTATTTTCATGGTGGTAAGCTAATATATGTGATTAGATGCTTTGCAGGGAAAATATGGAGAAAAACAACCCAGGAGAGCTAAAATGGAAGCATAAAAGCATCGGAAAGGAGTTAGCAACGTTCCGGGAGAAAAAGAGAGCAAAGGAAGAAAATCTGGGCTGTGGCGTATCGGTGGCGCGTAACCCCAGCTCCCAAACTACTGAGGGGTGAGGCTGGCGCATCGGTGGCGCGTCGCCCCAGGCCCCAAACTTCAAAAGACTGAAGTTGGCGCTATGGGTGGCGCGGTGCACCAGAGCCTAACCCGGAAATTTCCAGCTTTTTTTTCTACTCCAAATCCAAATAGGAAAAGGAGTTATTTTCCTCCTACTCTATAAATACATCTCAAATCATGATTTTTACACAACTTTTAACCTACAAAGATCTAGGAGCTGCCCTGGAGGCCGAAGAATATTGATTTCATCTTTTCTTCTCCTTTATTATTTAGTTTACATTTTTCTTTGGATGATTTGTTGTAATTACTCCATGTCTATGTGGAGTTAAACTTCTCGTTCTAGGATTGTGGTAGCTAATTACATGATTGTTTAGTAGACAATTGATTTGATTATTTGTTCATCATATTAGTTGTTCTTATATTCTTGTGCTTACTATTTTAATGTTTCGCGACCATTAAAATAAATCTATAATCTCTTTGTGAACTCGAGAGAAGAATCATTGAGATAGAACGAAGAATATAGGGAGCAAGACCTCTCTTTTATAACGTAAAGAGTAGGTTAGAGACTAGGATAGAGATATACATAGAACGCCTTGTTTGGTTCATACAGAAAGAAATATAAATGCTTTTAAAATAAGATGTCACATCCCCGCTCAACGATGTAGTTGTAATGCTATTTTGAATAGGCAACTAGAGGCTCGAGAGACCATAGTTGTAATATCAACCCCGGAATCAACAACTAGATAAACAAACAAGTCGATGAAATTTCTTATTAAACATGATTGTTAGCAGATCCATAGTCCTAGATCGATTTTATCACATTGATTACGTGAAAATCTGCTCTTTGTTGGTTAATTGTTCATTAGCTAACTTCTTCTTTTTTTATTTCTAGATTAGTTAATCATCACCTTTGGAATTTTACGCTTGAATAAATAATTAGAACTAGTTTAATTTAGTAAAATAGTTAATCGACAAGTCCCTGTGGGTACGATATCTGGACTTACAATCCTATATTAATTATACGGCCGCGTACACTTGCGTGTGCGTTAGGACGCAACACTCATCTTTTGATAAATTGCAACAAGAAACCTTTTGTACTCAACTGAAATTGGAAACTTAAGGTTGCACTGGGGTGAACAGATATAATGCACATTATTACCGTCATGAATGATTTCACCATTCCAAAATAATGAAACTCTAATTGTTGGTTCACTAGATATTTTTTGGATTCAAATGAAGAAAAATATAGGGAGACTAATGAGAGATGAATGAATATAGGGAGATTGATAAGATGGTTCACTAAAAAAAATTATGCTCTTTAAATAGAGTTTTGAAGAGATTTGGAGAAAAAAAATTTAATGAACAATACTACATAGTGATGTGCCGCCATTCTACGGCACATTTGACGCCTCTAAACTAAGAACAATCGTAAGTTTTCAAGAAACCGTCGTCGTTTTTGATGTTTTATGTTATGTTTTCAGGAAAGAGAGACAAACATAGAAACGGAAGGAAATACGAGCAAAACGACGTTCTGGATAAGAGTGACGGCCAGAGTGACGGCCAGTCACCAAGGTGATGGTCCGTCAGCCTGGCCGTCAACTTGAGGCAGCACCACTGCCTAGTGGTGATGGCCACCGTGATGGTCCGTCAAGCTTGTGACGGTCCGTCAGCCTGGCCGTCAAAGTGAGGCAGTACGCAACGCGGATTCCGAACATTTTTTGGACTTTGTTTCCTGGACTCCTATAAATACCCTATGTTAGGTTTATTTTATTCATTCATTACCCAATAGTTTTAGGATATTTTTAGTCTACTTTTGAGAGAAGGAAACACGCAAGAACACGTTTTCTTCTTCTTGAATCGTGTTCTTGGGATCTTGGTTTTCTTGTTCTTGGATAATTGAAGCTTGTTTTCATTATATTGTAAGAATCTCTTTTCTCTTTATTATGAATATGAATTTCTTTTCTTCCATCGAAGCATGATTAACTAACTTCCCACAACTAAGGTTGTGGGAGCCATGGCTAAAGTAGCGATATAGATTCCGGGTAGCGTCGGGTTCAATATTTATGATTGTCACGTTGTTAATCATTCATTATTCACGTTTTCTAGTGGTTGAAAATATTAGAACATGCCTAGGTTTAATTTGCTTGAGTAAAGAAATTAAAACCGGGAAATTTGATTAACTACGAGGATTCGAGACTACCAACTCTCGTCTTATGATTAATGTTGTAACTAGATTAATCTACTTGATGTTTAGGATTGAAATATAAAAGCTCACCTTTTCAAGTTCAAGAGAATTGAAAAGGAAAGTCGTCTATTTGGTTGAGAAACGTTTAGACGATACCATGAATTCAATCACATCGTGACATGCATATAGAAAGAACCCGGTTAAGCCTTGAGTTGAAATTGTTACGACGCCATGGTGAACACTTCCCTAGTTCACTCTCATATTGATTAATAATCGTGTTTTATTATTTGCTTTGGTTAAATATTGTTCACACAACCCCCCTCCCAATTTACCGGAAACTATCGACTACTAGTCATCTAATTCACAAACGACCTAATTTGTACCTTATTCCCTGTGGGATCGACCCCAACCTTGTTGGGTTCTATATTTGACAGCGACTGCTTACGCTTCGTAAATCGAGGTGTAGTTTGGGCGTTATCAAATTTTGGCGCCGTTGCCGGGGAATACAGTTGTTTATTAAGTCCGGTGTTTATTTGACTCTTAGTCATATATCCTGCTTTTATTTTTATTTGTTGTTTTTGTTTTTACAGGGTACATAGTTGTGCATGCCAAGTACCCGAGGCTCGGGTGAACCAATACTACCCTACGACCCCGAGCTGGTAAGAACGATAAGGCGAAACATGAATGAACAACAACAAGAGGCAGCGAGACTCGCTGCAGCTCAGCAAGCCCAACAACGTTTGAATGCTGGTGGTTTTGAGGTCGACATGGAGTTGAATGATGAGGATATCGACTTGGATGGAGTTGGTGCGACGGGCGCTATTGCGTTTTCCCCGCTAGCACTCGGGGCCAAGTTCAACATCACTAGCACAATGATTCAGCTGTTGAATTTGAGAGGAGTGTTCCGTGGTGCTGCTGGTGACGATCCAAACCGGCACCTGATGAATTTTGTGGGAATCTGCAAGTTGTTCGAATTACCTGGAGTAAGTCAGACAGCGATCAGGCTCAGGTTGTTTCCGTTGTATCTGTCTGATGAGGCAGCGTTATGGTTGACAGAGCTAACCCCCGACTCTATCACAACCTGGGGAGAGTTGAAAGGAGCTTTCCTAGAAAGGTTCTTTCCTCCCTCTAGGATGATACAGTTGAGGGATGAAATTAGCAACTTCAGACAACAACCTCATGAGGCGTTACATGAGACTTGGTTGCGGTTCAAGAAGAAGCTGACACAATGCCTAAACCATCAGTTGAACGATAATTTTTTGATGCAGACATTCTACAGGGCACTGAATTCGGCTACCAAGCCAACATTGGATAATGCAGCAGGTGGAGCGTTTATGGGTCTCACTTTTGCGGATGCCACAACTATTTTGGACAGGCTCACCAAAACCAACAGGGCCTGGCATACACGTGATACAGAGGTAGCAGCTAGCACTTATGCAGTTGGTATGTCAGCAGAGCAGCGCATGAAGGAGGAAGAGCGGGACCAAGATATGGCCCATCTGAAGATGCAAATGGACCTACTGACAAAGCATTTGTTGTCAGGAGGTATCGAAAAGGTGAAAGCTGAGGGTTCGCAAGGTAGAGCAGCAGAGTTTGAATATGATGAGGAGGCAAATTATTTGGGTGGTTTCCAGGCCAACGGCCAAGGAAACCAAGGTCGGAACTATCAGAAGGACAACTACTATGAAAAAGCTGGCTACAGAGATCGTGATCAGGGGAACTGGAAGAATAACACTGATAGAGGTGGGTTGTATGTACCACCTGGTAACCGGGAAAGAGCTAACATCGAGACAGGGACGTCCAAACTAGAGAACATGATGGCTAAGATGCTGCTAAAAGTGGAATCTACCGAATCCGCGGTAAAGGAGATGAGGACTGAATTATCAACAATGAGTCAAGTAGTGGATTCACATTCCATCTCGATCAAGCAATTGGAATAGAAAGTGGGTCAAATCTCGGCATCTCTAAATCAAAGGAGGACGGGTACCTTGCCGAGTGACACCGTTCAAAATCCGAGGAAGGATGGGAGCTGTATGGCGATCACTATAAGAAGCGGTAAAACATTACCGGAATCACATTCGGTAATTCAGACTCAAGGTGATGTTTCGGATGACAATGTGGCGGAGGATGCTATGCAAAGGCTCACGGATAAAAGCAAGGAAGTTAAAAAGCTTCCAACTATGATGCCTCGGCCACCACCTCCTTTCCCACAGCGTTTGAAGAAGAAAGCGAACGATAGCAAGTTCCTGAACTTCATGACCATGCTGAAGCAGATATCAGTCAACATCCCTCTGGTGGACGCTCTTGAACAAATGCCCGGATATGCCAAGTTCATGAAGGATTTGATTACCAAGAAGAGGTCAGTAAGCTTTGAACCAGAAGATAACCTCCACCACTGCAGTGCTATTTCTTCAAGATCATTAGTGGAAAAGAAGGAAGATCCAGGTGCTTTTACTGTTCCCTGTACTATTGGGAAAATCAACTTTGATAAAGCCTTATGTGATCTTGGTGCTAGCATCAACTTGATGCCGCTAGCAGTATACAAACAATTGGGTTTGGGAGCGCCCAAACCAACTACCATGAGGGTGCTAATGGCTGACCGTTTAGTAAAGTGACCAGTTGGAATATTGTCTGATGTGCTGGTCAAGGTTGGTAAGTTTATATTCCCGGCCGACTTTGTGATCTTAGATTGCGAAGTGGACTTTGAGGTTCCCATAATCTTGGGGTGACCATTGTTAGCCACTGCAAGAGTGTTGGTCGGCATGGAAAGAAATGAACTGACGTTCAGATTAAACAATGAATTGGTCAAGTTTGATGCGTGTAGGTTAATGAAGCAACCAAGGGACATGAGAGTGGTCGCGGTTATATATATGGTTGATGAAGCCCCTGCGGAGTTGCATATTGAGGAGAAGGGTCCTGTCGAGACCCTAGCTGTGACGAGAATGAGGTTGCGATCGTAAAAAGGGAAGCATGTAGAGGAAGGCGGTGAAAACAAATCAAGGAAGAGAAAACACCGCAAGAAAACCAGCAAAGAAAGAGTAAAGAAATTGTCGCGACTAGCTGCGGAACCAATAAAAGAAGAAGTTGGAGCTCAACGGGATGGGGTAGCTGGCACCTATTCCATCGATTTCGCCTGCTTTGGAGACCCTGGCGGTCTCCAACATCAGGCCAGACGCTAAGTCCTATGGGCTTCACAGGTATTCCTTTTTCTCACAGTATTAGCTGTCACATGTATGCATTGGGGACAATGTATGAGTCTAAGTTGAGGGTGTTGGGATACCTGTGAGTCTTTCACCACCGAGGGTTTTTGTTGCCGTGTTTCTTTTCCCTCCGGTGTGCTATCTAGTAGAACCGGCATGTTTAGGTTGTCGTTTAAATTTTAGTTGTTTTCTAGTGTCTATAGCAAGCATGGCGTTTTTTTTAAAAAGGGAACTAAAAGGAGCCCCCTCTGAAAATGAAAAAGTTGATTTTGTACTTATGGTTGAAACGATTGACTGTCTGGATCCTTGGATGTCATTGTGTGGTTATGATTGGAATAAGTATGCTTAAGCCGAGCTGTTGTTTTGATAATTGGTAGTGGTATGGTTTCTTGGTGCCAAGTGTGTGTGAGCATATTGTTATAAATTCTTTCTCTGTGCATGCATCTAGAACTTGCCGGTCTATTTTGTTAAGTTTGAAGTTGGTTGCTTAGGAAAGGATCACAGGCCCTTTTTGTGTGCAGTCCACTTAACCTATAAGACCGTCCAAATGCAAATAATCCCTTTGAACCCTGTTTGAGCCATAATTGACCCTATTCTTTCAATAACCTGTCACCGTCCCTGTTTAACTTTGAATCCCTATTTTGGCCCTGGTCCTCCCTTGGACATCGTGCACCTCAACTCAGGCAATCAGCCTAAGTTGAGGGTGGCTACTATAGAGGTAAATGATAAGAAAAATAGGATGGATAAGATTGGTTGTAAATAGAATGAAAATTCCGGGTGTGTGTCTAAGAAAAGAAAGATAAAGAAACAAAAAAAAAGGGGAGATGAAAAAGAACGAAAAAGAAATAAAAAGAAGTGTCAGAATAAAGAGGCCGCACCTGTAACTAGAAGGAAGGGAATAAAGAGGTGAATAAGGATGGACAAAGTAAAGTTATGTGGAAATAATAGGTCGGTGATTCCAAGGAGGGTTTAGTCACTATTCCCCAAACGTATCCTACCTGCACCCGAAGCCTCATTACAAGCCTAAACAAGTCCTGTAGTGATCCTGAGCGGCTTTCTGAAAAAACTGAAATAGAATAGTAAGGGCTAGCCTATGGCATCGCATGTGCATTGTTTGAAATCGTTTGTGAGTGTGAGTGCCTTACCTAGTCCCAAATTTTGTGTGTGGAACTTCTTTATGGTGAGGGCACCAAGATGTCTGTATTGTCTATTGACTGTTAGGATAGCTGCGCGTGTGTATGGAGAACATTCTATCATATCGGAATGACATGTTTGGATCCTTGCAAGTTAACGTTTCATACATTTGTGTGCTACTAGGGAGCTTGATTTAAAATTGAATGACCATGAGTTGCTAGAGACACGAGTTTGTTTTCTTAGTTGAGTCGTCTTATTGTTTTCTTTTACGTCATGTTGCTTGAGGACAAGCGAACGTCTAAGTTGAGGGTGTTGATGTGCCGCCATTCTACGGCACATTTGACGCCTCTAAACTAAGAACAATCGTAAGTTTTCAAGCAACCGTCGTCGTTTTTGATGTTTTATGTTATGTTTTCAGGAAAGAGAGACAAACATAGAAACGGAAGGAAATACGAGCAAAACGACGTTCTGGATAAGAGTGACGGCTAGAGTGACGGCCAGTCACCAAGGTGACGGTCCGTCAGCCTGGCCGTCAACTTGAGGCAGCACCACTGCCTAGTGGTGACGGCCACCGTGACGGTCCGTCAAGCTTGTGACGGTCCGTCAGCCTGGCCGTCAAAGTGAGGCAGTACGCAACGCGGATTCCGAACGTTTTTTGGACTTTGTTTCCTGGACTCCTATAAATACCCTATGTTAGGTTTATTTTATTCATACATTACCCAATAGTTTTAGGAGATTTTTAGACTACTTTTGAGAGAAGGAAACACGCAAGAACACGTTTTCTTCTTCTTGAATCGTGTTCTTGATTGTTCTTGGGATCTTGGTTTTCTTGTTCTTGGATAATTGAAGCTTGTTTTCATTATATGGTAAGAATCTCTTTTCTCTTTATTATGAATATTAATTTCTTTTCTTTCCATCGAAGCATGATTAACTATATTCCCACAACTAGGGTTGTGGGAGCCATGGCTAAAGTAGCGATATAGATTCCGGGTAGCGTCGGGTTCACTATTTATGATTGTCACATTGTTAATCATTCATTCTTCACGTTTTCTAGTGGTTGCAATCATTAGAACATGCCTAGGTTTAATTTGCTTGAGTAAAGAAATTAAAACTGAGAAATTTGATTAATTACGAGGATTCGAGACTACCAACTCTCGTCTTATGATTAATGCTGTAACTAGATTAATCTACTTGATGTTTAGGATTGAAATATAAAAGCTCACCTTTTCAAGTTCGAGAGAATTGAAAGGGAAATTCGTCTATTTGGTTGAGAAACGTTTAGACGATACCATGAATTCAATCACATCGTGACATGCATATAGAAAGAACCCGGTTAAGCCTTGAGTCGAAATTGTTACGACGCCATGGTGAACACTTCCCTAGTTCACTCTCATATTGATTAATAATCGTGTTTTATTATTTGCTTTGGTTAAATATTGTTCACACAACCCCCCCCCCCAATTTACCGAAAACTATCGACTACTAGTCATCTAATTCACAAACGACCTAATTTGCACCTTATTCTCTGTGGGATCGACCCCAACCTTGTTGGGTTCTATATTTGACAGCGACCGCTTACGCTTCGTAAATCGAGGTGTAGTTTGGGCGTTATCACATAGCACTATTTTTCTCCACTATATAAAGATATATCACATCAAATACAAAAGTCTCCCAAAAATGTAATGAAAAAGCTTGCAAAAAATTTAAAATTTGATCTAATATTAAAGATTCGTATAGCGCACTACTAGTGCGCTATAAGATTCATTTATTGTTAACATCTGTTACCAGGGGTGTTAAAATAGGTGATATAGCGCACTAAATTTGTGTTTTAATCTACTTTAAACCATCTCCAATTCAAATCTTTATTTTTATCTCCAAATATAGAGATTTTGATTTGATTTTGATTTTGATTTTTCTTGAACATGTAGTGAGATCTTCAAGAGTCGAAAGGTAAAAATTAATTGAGACGCAAGTGCGGACCGGCCAAGCAAGGGCCACCTCAATTTCCTGCCCAGCATATTAATTGGACTCCGTGATATCTTTTTATCTCTAATCCATTTATTTTTCATTTTTGGAGCACCGAAAGAAAATACTTTCTAGCACTTTTGACTTTGCAAATGGACTTTAGTAGTAAGATATAAATGGGATCATTTTATTATATACTGATCTTGACATTTTTCGTCTTATTGAGAAACGGCAGGTAGAGTAATTAATATTTATATAAAAAGTTTATAGTTTGTCTACTTATTATGTAAATTTTCCTAAAATACCAAGTAAAATTCAACTGAACCATTCATCAAGAATATTAACTAAAATGGTAATTCGGCTACGTAAGTATTTTGGGCGCAAGTTTCTTGATCGAATTTATACAAGTAATTTTTATATCAAATCAATATGATAATTATAATAATAACACATCCAGTTTAATTTTAATAGGTGGAATTTGAAAAAGATATGATGCACGGAGATCTTATCTTTATCTTCGAGCAATAGAGAGGTTGTTTACGATAGACCCTCAGCTAAAAAAAACAGGAAAAGAAGAAAGAAAAAGAGACAACAAAATAACAATGCACAAAACAAATATAGCAACAAATATTACTACGCATTGGAGAAAAAGAAGTTACGTGATACCTAAATCATACTACCAGAAGTACGACAACACTCAATTACCTACTACCCTTCTACCTTAATCCTCGACCTAAATGTCTTCCTATATAGGGTCATGTCCTCAGTCAGTTGAAGTTGTGTCATTTCATGTTTAATCAACTCTCCCCAATTCTTCTCCAGCCTATCTCTACCTCTTCCAATAACTCTTGCTATAACCAAAACCTCTCGCACTTTTTCATTGGCGCATCTTTTCGCGCCTCCTCTTCACATGTCTGAACCATCTCTACCTCGTTTCCCTCGTCTTGTTCGTCATAGAGGTCATTTTCACCTTGTCTCATATAACTTTATCCTTAATCATATCTCTCCTAGTATGCTCACACATCCATTTGAGCATCCTCATCTCAGTCACCTTTATCTTCTGAATGTGGGCATTTTTGACTGGTCAACGCTAAGCCATATACAATAGTGTTGGTCTAACCACCACTCATTTAAAATTTACCTTTAAGCCTTGGTGACATATTCTTATCACAAAGTACTCTAGAGGCGAGCCTCCATTAATTAATTTCACCCCACCCGACTCCAACACGGTGTGAGACATCATCGTCAATCGCCTCGTCTTCTTGGATTATGGACCCAAGATATTTAAAATTCTCTCTTGGGAATGATTAGTGTATCGATCTTCACTTTCACTTTCACCTTATGCAGCACTTCACTAAACTTGCACTTCAAATACTTTATCTTAGTCTTGTTTAACTTGAAACCAATACAATAATTAACTTAGAAAATAAAGCTATAATCCACTATAACTAATTAAATGGAACTGACGATATTGTAAAACTTATTTATACTAGTAGAGGTCTATCAAATTTAAACTCTCTCCGCCAAAAAACATATAGGATCAATTTTTTACCTTTTGGTAACATAGTATAACTCAACAAGGTTTCTTTCTTGGAAAATAAGAAGAAACAAATGGCACCAACAGTATGATCTAATGATCGAAGAAGTGACCTTTACTTTCAAAATCAAGGTTCAAATTTGAGTAGAAATTGAAAAAGAGCTCTAGGTGATTTTTTTGCCATCTATGTAAATTTTGGTGGATAAAATTATTTGATACTTATGCTGGTGAGAAATTAGTACTTACCTAGTAAAATAATTGTGGTGCACGCGAATTAGCCTAAATATCACCACTACTAATAAAAATAAAAATAAAATAAACAAAAAGGATCTCTAGAATACATACATATAATATAAATATAAAATATATATATATAAACTGTATGGATAAACGTATTATAGTATTACTGGGGAAAAAGCTTGGTTGTTGTCAAGATTTTTTTAAAAAAAAGAGAAGGATTCGATTAAAATATTTGTTCAAACTTCAATGGCACAGACTACACATATATATTGTTTGGTGATTCCATAAACTATAACTTCAGTTAAATATTAAGCATCAATTAGATCTGATCGAAACCAGCTTCTTGTGTCAAAGATTCAAAGAGAGAAAAGAATCAAACAGCCTTCTCATTGATTGCAAAAAATAAAAATCCAACTGCTGCTTGCATTGCTTGTGCCCAGCTGCAACTGGAAATTCCAACTCAAAGGCGCCCTAGTACGACTACTGACTTTGCACCAGATTAAATTGAAGTTTTTTTCGGCATCATCATCCCTTCTCATTTTATGATCTCTTACTTCCCAGGTATGCCTTGGCAATTTCCCATGCTTCATGATGCTTGATCAAGTTTTCAACCAAATTGATGATAATCTTTTCTTTCTAATTAGCCTTTTCATTAATTTCCATATGCATACATGGTTTTTGTCTCACTACAAATTTGTTGCCTGAATTCATGCATGTGTCGTGTTCTTCGTTCCAACTTTTATGCAATTGGCTTCACTTGCCCTCGCTTCAGCTTTTCTTACTTTTCTAGTTATGCAGCCTATGCCAAAAATGTTTTGTTTTCACTTCAGTGTCTTTTTTTAACAAGATGTTATGTCTGAATTAGCTTGTTCCCACCTAGCTCCTCATTTTCTCATAATATCTATAGCCTTTTTACCGCATTCATGACTATGAATATGGTAAAATTTCAGTACTAAAAAATTAACTTGGAATTTGGTATGATGGTAGGGCCACATATATTAGCTGTTTACCCTGCTCTAACATAAAATACCATAGACAAATGCTCTATCAATCAATAAGAATTTGGACCTATTTTCCTATTAAAAGTGACGTGCAACCCATGAACTTATGGTCCATTAATTTGACTTATAGTGTATCTGTAAGGTCACCTGATCGATCCTCCGAGACCCCACCCTAATTAGTCTCACCTCAATAATTAAAAAGAGGATTTCACTTATAGTAACTGATATTGGAAGTAATTATTTTTACACTAGCTCTTTTAATTAATAATTAGTTTTTGCATGTTATTTAGTTGTTTTTTCCATGTTAGTAAATAAGGATTACCATAAACTTTTTTTAAAGAAAAATTCTAATCACATTCAGTATGTCGAAAATTCACTCACCCGACTAATTCGACTTGCATTGTGAAATTTAGAGCTTCCTACTAAATAAAATTCCATTTTTCTCCGTCTAAAGATCTCTAATTAAAGATGAATAAACTTTTAACTTTTTAACTTATGATGTAAATTAAAAAAATATTTTACACCGTCACATGTACTGCACAAAAGTTAAACCTTAATTAAAGAGAACATCACCCAAAGATTCATTCAAAAGAGAAAGAAAAGGTTACAGGATTGCTTTATGTGAAAACATTACCGCAAAAGTGCCATACTTGGACCAAGTCAAATAGCGTTAGGAAAACAAAAAGACAAGCGTTAACCCTTCAATTTGTTTTTTTATTTTTCTTGTTCAGTATAGTTCTCTTTACAATAATGCAAAGTTCACGGGAATTGTACTGTATAAGTTAACTCCTAGGAACTTTAATCATTTTGATTTCTTCAACACTGAATCCGTTAATATAGTCTTTGTGGACAGTCGAATAAATTAATTAAGTATAGATGGTAGTACTTATTAAACTCAGCCTCATTTGCCGCAGTCTGTTCCATTAAATTAACAATAGAATGACATTAGCATGTTCATATACTCCTAATTCCTTTTTTAAAATAAGTGTTGCTTAAAAATTTTTATCCCAAATAAGCATCGTTTTAGGAATTGAAGACAAATATAGTACTCCCTCCGTCCCAATTATATTTATGTGACACTTTGTGTTCTAGATTCAAACAAGTTTTTTTATCATAATTTTTTTATATATCTTATAAATATTTTAAATTATAAAATATTATGACTTATGATACTTTTTACTTAGTTTTCAAATATATAAAATTTATTTCAAAAAATTAAAGATTTTATGCCCAAATTCACAGTCAAAATTAAATTATTTGACTCTTGAAATTCAAACTGTGTCACATAAATTAGGACAAAGGTAATAATTATTTTCAACTATGCCCTTATAGTATTAAAAAATAATTTCTTCTTAATAGTGCTCAATTCTCAAAAAACATCTAATAAACAAAGATAACTTAGTAAAATGTACCTTACTTTTACTCCATCCATTCCTAAATACTTGTTATCTTTATTAAAAATAGATGGTCCACAATACTTGTCATTTTAGAAAATTAACATATAATTAGTTGTTTTTTCACATTTATCCTTAGTCATAAATATAGAGAAATATTAATGTGATGCAAAATAAAGAAGTATTAAATTGAAAGGAGCAATATATAGGGATAATTTAGTCAAATTATCCTCTATTTAATATTTTTCTTATGGGGGGTAAAAAAATATGACCAATATTTAAAAATGAATAAGAGTACTATTATTTTTTTTAATAAATATGAAATGAGTTAAAACGACATTTATTTTAGGACGAAAGGAGTATTGTTGTTTTACCGATGTGGCTTTAGGCCTAGCAGTTCCTTTGTCTAAAATTAAGGAGTTTCTCAGATTATACAGATAGCACGAATAATATTTTTATATATTTTTCATTTTTCTTTCCCCCCATATCAGGGATGGTAAAAATAGTATCTAAGTTATACACGTTGGTAGTGTAAAAACTTAATATGATATACTCTTTCCATTTATTTTTGTTTGTCCATATTTATCTAGGTATATTTTTTTAAGAAGTAATTAATAAAATGATAAGTTTATTATATTATTAATTGAATATATACAATAAATTCAAATTCAATATTTTGAAAAAAGCACTGAAAAATGATCATATAAAGTTAATAATAAGGATAAATTAAAAAATAAAAATTAAATGATAAATTATTTTTTAATTTTTTAAATTAAACAAGTAAAAAATGAATATCTATTTTTAGTACAACGACAAGTACAATGAACGGAGGGAGTATTAGGTAATTGTTCAATATATTTTCCAACTTACCTCAATGGAGTGAAACTTGTTAGGGAGAGTACTTATTTCTCGTACCCGAGGATAGATTAATTATATACTCTTATGCACTTTCCTTCTTTGAACCTATTGTTATCATGTATTATCCTAAATTATAAATCAGATTCACCATTTACATGTAACTTAAACGTTGTTGATGTACATGCAAAACGTAACTCAAACTAACTTTTATACTCGGTTAGTATAAAAGAAGTTTTACAGTATCATGTTGTAAAAAATAATTACAAATAACCATAGATATAAAAAATAAAAATAGTAACTTGAAAAAGTAAAATAAGTTATCTATTACAACAAATTAAAAAAAAAATATCACAAATAATATACATTTATACATTAGTATACACATAGATGAATTTAAAATTTAAATTTTATGAATTTATTTTTAATGTTTTTCATATTAAACCTATTATATTTTTAAAGCTATTAATTGATATCTGCTTTTAGTTACAATTTTATTAAATTTTTATATATAACTTTTTGCTTTGAATAAAAAATATTGAGTTCGAATGAATCCAAAATTATAATCGTGGACGTACGTGGATCCGCCCTGAGTATACAAAAATTAAACTCATATAAATATTAACGGCATGTTACTATATGTTTGAATAGTATATAGTATAGTAATACTCAAGAAGATGAAGGATTAAAAAAGCCCAAATCTGGGAAACATCCCATGTGGAATCTCCACATACACTGCATTGGGAGTTGATACTTATGTTCCATTTTTATACCTCTGTGATAGTGTGACTGATCTCACCTCGTGGTCATACTACTTTACTTGTCAGCATGTGAACCTGCCCTAATTAATTACACTAATTACAGTAGTTCTACTTCTCAACTTTCTTAACACTAAATGGTAGTACAACAAAGTTACAAATAGAACATTTCTATACTGCAGATTGGAGTTATACAACTTGATTATCACGCTATGAACATAAAATTCTTCTGCTAAAATGTTGGAAAGGTACATAAATTTCTTTGCTCAATGTTAGATCTTGTACCCACGTAGTTATATGAGTTGTTCAATAAGCCCAGAAACCCTTATGCATGCTTTAAATTATACTGGCCGTCAGTTAATTTCAAGTATTATTATTGAATTTTATTTTGTTGAAAATATTATTAAGTAAATAAAAATGTGTTCACTCTAATAGCTTAAACTTTTAGATGAGATATTATCACACACCTCAACAAAGTCAAGTATCAAATTAGGCAAAGGTCTTATGATGGAATATCACCGTAATTCATCGTCGAAAAAAAAAATCATGTATTAAACCCATAAATAAATCAGACCCGCACAATAAAGAGTCGTGTTAAAAATATAATTAAATAAGTAAAAGTGTATTGTCTATACTTATAATAGTAAAGTTACAAAACTTTAACCAATGTTGATGAAATGTTCTCTTTCCTATAGCCATATACTCTCTCCGTTCACCAGTGATTTACTTATTCACTATATTAAAAATACTTTTTTTTATTTGTCTACTTTAACATATTAAAAGAAAGATAATTTTATTTTCAACATTATTAGAAAAAATGGATTAGGGGGGAGGGGAGGGGAGAATTACAAGAATATTATGGTCTCAAAAAGTCTATTATGGTCAATAGAAGTAAGCAGAAGGAGTATTGTACTTAACTAACGACAAGAATATTTGGTCTCAAAAAAGTTTTTCGTTCTTTATATTTATGGAACCAACTTGGATTCTGTGTGAGGGGTCTCTGTCTAAAGTCGCATCTCTTACATTCCCTTTTAAGCTCTACCAACACATTTCACACTAACTACGTCCTCCTGCACTCTGCTAAGTTTAATTACTTTTTATATTATAAATTTATTTTTTGCATTAAAAATACTGTATACAAATAAACTTGATAACAATACTAAATAGGTGTTTCGCCAAATAATTGAGAGCATGATTTCAAGTTTTGATTTCAACTTAGTATTTGCTTATGAAATTTGTATAAAAGTTTAACTTCATCAAATCTCAAATTCTCCAAAAAATTAATAAATAAATCCATGCTCAATGTGAAGAGATTATTTGTATCATGTGTAAATTTTTTATCAAAGAAGCTAATTACTACTATTGTTAATTTATTGGACCGGTGATTTTTTGTAAAATTATGTGTATTTGAAAGTTTGTTATAACATGTAATCGCAAATATTTATTTACAAAAAAGAACATGAAGTATGTGATTTATTAACTCGACATCTGGGAATATTATGATATCTTGTCTATGAACTATAATTTGCTCATTTGAGAAAATATTGTATAAAAGTTGAATTTTTTTTGATAATTTTCACAAATAATGAAATTTTCATGTTTATAAAAAAAATGCATTTTCAAACAAAATTTCAAATTCAAATGAGCTTGATTTCAAATCATTGGCTTATAACTTTTTTTCTTTCTTTAGAAAAAACTAGCTAATCAATTGAACCTGGTGAGTGAGGTTTGCTCTTGTGATATAGTAAATTATTGTTACTCCATGTTTCCATAGGTTAGGTTAGAGTATCACGTACATGACAAGTAAAAATATACTGTTAATCCTCCCGAGTAAAGTGAGGATAAAAAAACCCATCTCAACTTGTGACCATACTTTTAACTCTCTCTCTATATATAAGTTGTCCTTTCTTTGACATCCATATACTTCCATTAAACTCACCCATTGCCCTGCACCTAGCAGTACTCAAAGGCATATATGCATCATAAAAAATGATTGGTTCAATTGAACTCATTATTTTTCATATTGATTATAGATATACATATGAAAAATCAGTGAATTAATAGTTGTAATATAGATACTTTGTTCGTTTCAATTTATTTATCTTACTTTCTTTTTAATTTTAATTTGTTTTAAAAAATGTCACTTTCTATATTTAGTATAACTCTTTACCCCCAACATCCTGCCTGACTTATTAAAGACTACAAGATTCGGATGACATTTTAATACTTTACACACATCTTTAGTCTAAGACTACAAGATTCAAATTTTTATTTTATTTTCTTAAATTTTGTGCCGAGTCAAATTAAGACAAACAAATTGAAACGAAAAAAGTCTTAAATTTTGATTCCATAATTTTAAAATTGAAGTAGATTAAATTCAATGCTCAAAAACTGGTCCATCACGATAACAAGAAATAGAAAATTAATTTTCATATTTTTCAGTAGTTTTTAGTGCAGGGTTATTTGCTCTCTTTTTTTCCCTCTTGCACTTCTCAGGGAAAGAGAGGAAAAAGGGCACAAAGATTCCAGGGTTATTACCGTAGTCAACCACACATGAATGAATATATTTAATCTTGGCTATGGAGGGGAAGACAGATAATAATGTAAGGAATACTTCATCACGCTTTTTACCATATCTGTCCTCTGTGATTCTCAGGGTGGTTAAAGTCTTGTTTTACCCCTTGTTTCTTTTTTGGGTAAATACTTTTACCCTATTCTGCACTAAATACATGGCCTTCTCTACTCACTTGGGAAATACAAGAATAATTGAACTAGGAGGGGGGGGGGGGGGGGACTCCACATTTTCTCTTGTTACTGCTAGTAGTTATACGTACTTTTGAAAAAAAAATTAAAGAGTCAAAGACGACCCCAATGTCGTAGCACACAATTTCCAAAAGCTGATCTTCCACAGTCCTCTATTGCATTGCTATCATTTTCGTTGACTTACAAAGTCATATCGAATTTAAATTAGAGTAGGTTATGTTGCCACAATTAAATTCATTGCACTTTCAATTATGGTTTTATAACTTAATCGTATTTGTTTATATTAATTTTGCACGTATATATTAATAACTGTATTCACATGAATCCATTGAGTTTATGTTACATCTGCCCTTGTGTCCACGATTTATTTTTTGTGGGGTTCAACCTCTTAGATTCTTAGCTTGAGCACATTGGTTTTCTTAAAAATAAATAAAATTAGGGCTCCTTAACTTAATACTCTCCGCGTTCATTTTTACTTATCGCGTTTCTCTTATTGAGAATCAAATTGTACAATTTTTGACCAATATTTTAAAATATATTTTTTTATCATATTACTATGGGGAAAAAATTGCAAGTTATAGTATTTTTCGTATAGTTTTGAAACATCTAAAGTTTACATATAAAATATTGAATTAAATCTAATTGAATATTAACTTCGAAGATTATTCAAATTAATTTAAAATGTGACAAATAAAAATAAATGGGAGAGTATAATATTACTCCTAGTAATTTCTCTTACATGTATATTTATATCTGCCTGTGCTTGTACTTGTAGTACCATATTTGCAGATGTTCTACCATATGTAGAGATAAAACAGAAGGCCATATATATAAAATATATACATAAAATCACAGAATAATAATGCATAGTGATCTTTGATACCTTTTTGCAGGGCTAGTTTATAATCATCAACATAGGCTTAGACAGTGACATGGACGGATACTCACCTCCAACAGTTCAACGTAACAAAAAGGTAAATAATGGCGTGGCTGGCAAGAACCACCGGCACGCGGTGGTGGAGGACGATGACGGAGATCCAATCGAGTGCAGCGGGAAGTCGTGCAGAGCATGCACTGGTGGCCTAATTGCGGATTGCGTAGCAGTCTGTTGCTGCCCCTGTGCTGTAGTAAACATTTTAGCACTGGCTTTTCTCAAGATTCCCTGGATGGTGGGAAGGAAATGCTTACGAATGGTGAAAAAGAAGAAGTTGGAGGAGAAGAGGAAAGATGACAAGAGTAATTACTGTTACAGTACTGACCCAGTGGACAGTGTAGAAGAAGGAGAAGTAGGGACATTGGGAATTGTGACTTCCAGTTTTGGGGAACAAGAGTTAAAAGACAGTTTTCGTGCAAGAATTGATGCAGACCAAGTTTGGTTAGACTTGTATCAAGTTGGTCAAATGGGTTTTGGCAGAGTTTCTTTCACGGGAATTAATTCTTCTTAAGGTAAGGCCAATTAGGCCAGTTGTATCAGCTCTGGAAATCCAAAATTGAGAACAAAATGTTTTTTCCTTTCTCGGGAATCCGGTGGTCCGACTAATTTGGCTTTGCAAGCTCACTATGGAGGGTTTTAATACTTCATATCAAACAGAACTCAGATCCATTTCATCTCGAACCCGAGACATTCGATTAATGGTGAAAGAGCTAGCCTTTATCACTCCTTCACACTATTCGATGGTACTAGTACAAGTTTAATATGTTAGTCAAATTAGTTGATATTTATCTCTTTCAATGCTATTTTCATCCAAAACATCACATTATATTTCTACTCTGTGAATTGTACAGTGGTAATGTTTTCTTGGAATAAACATTGCTCATTTTGAAGGAAAATGAAGAGGAATTTACTAGAATACTAGTTTAGTATGTCCAGTTTTTATGTCAAAAACATTACTCCTAGATTGTTTCTTTTCGTCTTTGTGAATGCACAGTTAAGAGTAATGCTTTCATATAATAATATTGCTCATTTTGTTTCGGTAATAAGAAATGACGAATTGTTAAGGGGCACTTTGATTGAGAAATCAGGCCAATGATCATTTTAAAATTAATCGCTATGCTTTCTCGGTTCCATTTTATCTGTGAACTTTAAAGAAAAAATATGAACATGAAATACTTGTAACTTTAGAAAATCTAAGAAGACATTTACTTATTTAATTTCAATTCGCCTTTACTATTCTGAAATGAAATATGGTCATTTATTACTCACATGATGAATATAGCAATTTACTATGTCCAGTTTTATGTCAAAAACATCAGTTTTTCCTCTTCGTGAATTGTATAGTCAATAGTTGCGTTTTCTTAGAATAACATTGCGCATATTGTTTCGTTAGTGTGATGATAGGAAGTTAGGAACCCGTTAAGGGGGTGCACTTGATTGAGAAATGAGGTCGATCAACCCTTCTCCTTTTATGTAGCATAGTCCAATTTATTGTTATATTAGAGAATGAGTATGACTTAGACCTTATACAACCAATTAGGTTGTTACCACTTCTAAAAATTCTTTTAAAATTTTCTAAACCTAAAGAATTTGTTTAACCCGATTTTGGTACAGTTGAATTTGTAGGTGAGTCAAGAGCATGCGTTACGATTCAATCTCGCTCGTGTTATCGATTTATTAGCAGCTAATCCATTCAATAATTGGCACTACAAAAAATTCCAGGATTACCCATAACCAAAAACCAATCAAAAGTGGTGGGTAATCCTGAAAAACCGACCAAAAACCGTCTGAATTTGTTTGGACGGTAATATGGTGGTAGGTAATTAAAACCGTCCAAATGTGGTCGGTTTTTGATTTTCTTTACCGACCACATTTGGACGGTTTTTAAAAAATAGGCGAATTTTTTTTAAAAAAAAATTACCGACCAATTCGGTTTATTAAAATTTTATTTTGATAATATAAATAAAGTATTTAATTTATTTTCTAATAAAACAATTTGATAATTTATTATAAAAAAAGAAAATTAAAAAAATTGTCCACATTTGGTCAGTTTTTTCAATTTTATTTTTTAATTAATTTTGATAAAACCGTCCACATCTGGACGATTTTTTTAAAATTAATTAAAAAAGAAATTGAAAAAATTGATTAAAGGTGGACGGTTTTTTCAATTTTCTTTTTTCATTATTAATAAAACCGTCTACATGTGGACGGTTTTATTAAAATTAATTAAAAAAGAAATTGAAAAAACCGTCCACATTTGGTCGATTTTATTAAAATTTATTAATTTTTTTTATCAAAATCGATCAACTTTGGTCGGTTTTAATAAAATATATAAAAATAACTATTAAAAAACCCGACTATTTGTGGATGGTTTTTCTGGTAATTTTACCAAAATCGTCCACAAGTGATCGGTTTTTCTGATAATTTTACCATAACATACCAACCTCTTGTGGTCAGTTTTCTTGGAAAAAAAAATAGCAGCATACAGCTGCATTTCTTAATTCCACCTGCTCAAAATCCACAAAAACATCAACCTAAAGCAGCTCAAAGAGCTGCCAGCACATCATAATGATATTTACGCTACATAATTTCAAATCAAAGTAAAATCCATTCGAATCAATCTAAAAGTACGATCAGAACACCATCAAAATACGTCTAAAGATAAAGAAGTATTCATACATAAACATGTCTAACTATGAAATAGTCTTAAAATATAAACAAGTCTAATCACTCCTCATCCTCCTCCTCCTCATCCTCTGTAGTGGACTCATCAAGTGGGCCTCGACCTGCCGCACGTCGTCGTGCATCACCGGGATATGGAGGGATAAGAATCCCAGACTGTAAGAGTCGATCTAGATGAGACTGAAGCGACTGCAACTTCTCGTCCCTCAACCTATCCCTCTCGGCAATAGCAGCATCCTTCTCGACAACAACAGCATCCCTCAACCTCTCCCTCTCGGCATTAGCAGCAAGCTCTTTACTCATAGCAGCTATCATAGCCCGCATTTTATCTCTATCATTTACGCTAGAGGAGGAGGATCTACAGTGCAAATAAGACTTTGGTTTGTCGGAGACCTTTCTAGGGAAACCGTAGACTGAACCTCTAATCGGGTCACCTGCACACTCTTTTCAAAGCTGCTCAACTTCTTCTTGTGAAAGTGGGGTGTCCTAATTTTCAGGAGGTCGAGTACTACTGTATTCATAAACTTTTTGCAAATACTTATCCTATATTTAAATTGAGGCAAATAATTAATAATGAAAAGATATCAAACTATTCAAACTAAATACGAAAAGATGCAAGTAAATAACATTAATTGTTAAAAAAAATTATAAGTTTGAATGAAGTTCTTACATGTGTTTCTTTTGCACGTTCCTCAACCCAAGAATCTTCATCCGTTGGGTTCTTCTTATTCTTCTTTACGTAGAAGTGCTTAAAATACTCCTCCTGAGTTAGCACCCTACCCAACTCTGTTTTCTGCATATAATAAAATCATCAATATCTAAAAATAAGAACTTCTAAAAATAAAAATAAAAAATGAACTATTGAATTATGAAAAAATACATACCATTTTCCTTCGGCTAGCAACCCGGCTGATAGCTCCACCAGTATATAAACAACCTCCCTTCTTAGACGCTCTGGCTTTCTTCCCAAGCTCGCTCCTGTTCAGAAATGTCGGATCAGTAAGCCAATAATTTAATAAGCCACTCCAAAGAGGTGCCAGCACTCATTTAGGCTTTTTAAGCTTAGTCTGAGCATCATAAAGCAAGCCATGTAGTCTACTAGCGACTCTGGGATAAAAAATATTAGAGATGCATTGTTCATTCTCGGGAGCCCACCAGAAATATTTCTACAATAAAAATTCATTAATAAGATTCAATCTTTAAATGTAAAGTGTGTTAATTAATAAAGTTTTTACCCGAAATTCATTAAATATTTGCACTTGAACATGTTTTGGTACCATGCCCCAACATGGACAGACACCTTTGTAGTGTCGGGAGATGCATTTGAAGATGATCTTTGTAATTCTGTTATCTGGATTGTACCTGCAATACAAGATCAAACATTTAAGAGGTTAAATCAAAATTTAAAAAATTTAACATATAGATAGTTAATTATTATATATAGTTAATAAAATCATACTTGTCTTCGTCGGGCTAGATGAAGACCCTCCGGGCATCGTCTCTATCGCCTAGCTGAGGTCTCTGTACACCTGAGTGGCCTGTAGGGGGAGTAATCGCACGTGTAGGTCTTTCGTCTCAGAGACGAAGAGTGGAGAGCCCAACTGATCCAGTAGTGCTAGCTGACCTACTGCTGCTAGCTGATGGTATGCCAGACGATGGACCTATATGTGTATAATGACCATCGAGGGTGGTGTAGTCCTGCGTAGGTGCCACAATGGGGGCTGATCAAGTCTGAATAGAGGGATCAAGTGGATGAAGTGGACCCACCTTATAGGAACACTCTGTGGCTGCTGAGGCGACCTACTATATGAAAGTGGGACCCTATGTGAAATAGACTCAGACTGGGACTCATGAATGTGAACTCTTGTGGGCCTTCTAGGATTAGGAGGGTTCCTTTTACTTTTGGTCTTTTTGACCTTTAATTTCTTGCCCTTTTTATGATCACTTACCATCTACATTAATTAAAAGGCAAAATATAATTTGTAAAGATATATATATATATATAGATTATCATTTATACGAAAAGAAATATGAGGAAATATTCACTACATTAGTCACTTTTCTTCTAAAAATAGTAGTAATGAATATTAATTAAGACAATAATACAAAGTATACAAACATCAATAATTAAAAATAAAGAACACATGCAACAAACTAATTATATTGTTAATCCTCTTCTTCTGAAGTTTCCTCATCATCTATCCATTCATCCTCTTCGGAAGTTTCCTCATCGTCTATCCATTCAACCTCTTCTTCCGTTGGTTGCTCATCATCCATATTTGCTAACATTTGTATCTCTTTTGGACTAACTTCTTCTAAAATGTGTTCAGGATGCTACAAATTATCTTCTAAATCAGCATCCACAACTTGGTGAACATTCTCTATTTCATTTTGATATGCAACATCCAACACATTCTCAACTTTCACCCACTCTATAGGCTTAGTTTTGATAACAACCCAACAATTAGATTTGTCCGTACGCAACAGATAAGGAGCATAGTACACTTGCTTAGCATTTTGGGCAATAATAAAATGATCATAAGCCCTCAACAATCTAGTGTGTTTAACTTCAATGATGTTATATTTCTTAAGTTTTATTGTGCCTATGTTTGAGGTTGGATCAAACCACTTGCATCAAAAAAGTACTGTTCTTTTTACTGGCCAACCAGAATACTCTAACTCTAGATTCTCTTGTAGGACGCCAAAATAATCAACACTGTCATTTTGGTTTCCATCATCACCTTTAACCCAAACACCACTATTGTTAGTTTTTTGATGCTTTGAGTATTCTTCGGTGCCAAATTTAAATTCATTTACAGTATACCGAGTCATTGTATAACTTCAATCGGTCCATAAGATATATCCTTTAACAGTTGAGAGTATGTGGCTGCATGTGGCGAATGGTGCACCTATATATAGTTTGTAAGTTAAATACAGTGTTAGTTAAAGGATGAGTGAAGATTTTAACTTTATTATGTGATTATAATAACACTTACCCAATTACTATACCATAATATAAATGATGGATTCACTTGATCTTGGCCATATTCGCTCACAAAATAACTGTTCATTCACAATGAGGCGTTAGTTTCCTTAAGATAATCACAATTGAATATGTTATGTAAGTATTCAATTTTCTTACTATAAAAAGGGTTGAACTTCCGAGAAATTCAGCAAGACATGTAACGCAGCAATGTTTTTCTCCCTTTTGATAAGCAAGCGATGTTTAAGATTTTTTGTACGCTTACCTGGTTGATTGAATATTGATAATTCATCTTGAGAAGGGTCATTCTGAGTGTCTTGATGTCGATTTGGTCTGTTTCTCAAACATGACACTTGATCATCAAAGTAGTAAGAACAAAAGTGGGTTATTTCTCTAGCAAGGTATGCTTCAACTATAGTGCTTTCCACTCTATTTTTGTTCTTAACACCTCCTTTACTTTTGCCAATGGTTCTGCAAAATTAAATGTTAGCCATGTAATTTATAAAAAATAGTTATATGTTAGTCTATTATCATTGCTTACCGCTCAAAAGGATACATCCACCTAGTTTGAACTGGACCTTCCAATAGGGCTTCATCGACAAGGTGAATGGGAATATGTTCCATCACATCGAAGAATCCAGGTGGAAGAATCTTCTCCAACTTATTGGTGATAAAAATAATATTTTCGGCCATCAGAATCAGATTTTCTACTCTCAAAGTGCTAGAACACAGTTCTTTGAAGAACAAACTAATCTCTGTCATCAATTTCTATATTTTTTCAGGCAATCCACTAAAAGCAATTGGAATTAGTTGTTCCATGAAAACGTGACAGTTATGACTTTTCATCCCATGTAAGATTCCATGCTCTATGTAAACCCTCTTCCCTAAATTGGAAGCATATCCATCTGGCATCTTCAAACTTTCTACCCACTCACATATTTTCTGCTTTTGTTCCAATGTAAATGTATAACTGGCCTTGGGCTTAAAGACATTGTTATTGACAGACTTTTGCAAATGTAGCTCTGGCCGTCTACAGTGAATTGGTAAGTCAAGTCTAGCCTTAACATTATCCTTTGTCTTGTCATTCCCATCCATCACAGTGTCGAACAAATTATCAAAATAAGTTTTTTCAATATGCATGACATCAAGATTATGCCTAAGTAGATTATCCTTCCAATATGGTAACTCCCAGAATATTCTTTGCTTTGTCCAATTATGTGAAACACCATATCCATGAAATTTGTACAGTTTTTCCTCGATAATCTTTGGCAAATATTTAACCCTCTCCCAAATATCTTGGCCAGTTAATGTTTGAGGTGGACCATCCCGTTCTGTTTTATTCTTTGTAAATGCATACTTCATTCTTATAAACTCATGATTATCTGGCAATAGTCTACGATGACAATCAAACCATGAAGTTTTTCGATCATGTTTTAATCGGAAGGATTTAGTGTTTTCCATGCAGTAGGGACAAGCTAACTTTCCAGCTATCATCCACCCAGACAACATTCCATAAGCATGGAAATCATTAATAGTCCATATTAAAGAAGCACACAAATTAAAATTTTGTTTAAGTGAAATGTTTCAGGTTTGAACTCCCTCAGACCACAACAGTTTTAAATCATTAATCAAAGGTTGTAGATACACATCAATCTGGCTTTTTGGATTAGGCGGGCTAGCAACAACACAATTCAAAAATATATATGGACTCTTCATACACATCTCAGGTGGAAGATTATACGGTGTAATAAACACAGGACAACATGAATATGATGCAGCTCAAATAGAAAAAGGGTTGAAACCATCCGCACACAAACCCAACCTAATATTTTGTGGTTCAGCTGCAAAATCTAGATACTTTCTATCAAAATTCTTCCAAGACTCTCCATCAGATGGATGACATATTACACCAGATAGTCTTCTATTTTCATGGTGCCATCTCATATGGGGAGCAGCGCTATTTGATGCATACAACCTCTTCAACCTTGGTATAAGAGGTAAATAATGCATCGCCTTAATAGAAATTTTATTTTCACTAGTACCACGCTTATAACGAGGGTGTTCACAGAACTTATAAAACTCTAGATCGACATCCTCCTTAAAGTATAACATGCAACCATTTTCACAACAATCAATTCTGATCGAGGAGAGTCCTAACTTAGACACCAATCTCTTTGCCTTATATAAGAATCAGGAACCTCTAGATCGGAGTCAACTAATTCCTTAACAAGGTATGCCATAGTGTCCATTGCTCCTTGAGGAACATTCCAATCAGATTTGATACTTAAATATCTAACTGCAACATACAGTTAAGAATGTGAACTCCCCTCATAGAAAGGACGACTAGTATCATGCAATTGTTCATAAAACTATTTGCTTCTTCATTAGGAGCTTCTTCTACATTTTCTCCAAAATCAAGATTGGAATACATTCCAAAAGCATCCTGAACCATTTCTGACATCCTATAATCTTGAACATTATTAGGTTCCACATACCAACTACATTCACCAACAATAAAGTTATTAAACCTATTGTCAACTTCACCATAACTAGTCTAAACTATATACTCTAGAGTAAATCCAACTCTATAAAGATGACTCATAACAACCAGTTCTGTTTCATAGCTCGTAATCACAATCAACACAAGGAGATAGAAATATTTCACAATTTAAAAAGCAAGGAAGTGTCTTTGCATGATTTATAAATTGAGTGACACCATCCGCAAATTCCTCCCTCACACCCATTCTACCAGGATTACATCGTTCATACATCCAACTACGATCAGATTCCATCTACACAAGCAAGGGAAACATTAATTTCAATTCACTATACTTCACTATTTTAAGTATATTATTCACAATTTTTAGTTACTAGTTCACAATTTTAACGTAATACACTTTACTATTTTAAGTCACTAGTTCACAATTTCAACTAACTACTAACTACTAACTACACTTTACTTATTTTAAGTCACTAGTTCACAATTTCAACTTACTACACTTCACAATTTTAAGCCACTAGTTCACAATTTCAACTAACTAAACTTCACTAATCTAAGTCACTAGTTCAAAATTTTAACTTACTACACTTCACAATTTTAAGTCACTAGTTCAAAATTTTAACTTACTACCATTCACAATTTTAAGTCACAAGTTCACAATTTCAACTTACTACACTTCAAAATTTTAAGTCACTAGTTCACAATTTCAACTAACTAAACTTCACTATTTTAAGTCACTAGTTCACAATTTCAACTTACTACACTTCACAATTTTAAGTCACTAGTTCAAAATTTTAATTTACTACACTTCACAATTTTAAGTCACTAGTTCACAATTTCAACTAACAACTAACTACACTTTACTTATTTTAAGTCACTAGTTCAAACTTTTAACTTAATACACTTTACTATTTTAAGTCACTAGTTCAAAATTTTAACTTAATACACTTCATTATTTTAAGTCACTAGTTCAAAATTTTAACTTAATACACTTCACTATTTTAAATAACTCAAATACCAACTTAGAATCTTAAAATCCTACCTACTTTATATGCATGATAATGATGTGCCAAACACAATCAGTTGCCCAACGGCTCACAAATCAACCTATCGGCCCTGCACAGGCTCCAATCACTCTACAACATACATAACCAGCTCTATAATCAAGATATCGATGTCTGGGACTCACGGACATTCCCAAATAACCCACCATCTATGGTCCAGAGGCATAATCAAGGCCACACAGGGCCACAAGGGTAATACTACCAACTAAAATGAATACTAAAACCATACTAGTGAAATAAGGCAGACAAAAATAAAGCGGACAAGGTCTGGGGTGTCAAGCTAATAAAATCCAACCCAAGGATGCTAATTAGTACTAAGTGTCAACACTAGGTGGACACAAATTGATCTTGCAAGAAAATCAATTTTGTCATCAATAGGATCAACTAGTGTTGACACTTATGCTGATCAACCACATTCTAACCAAATTAAAGACTTAAGTGCCAACATTAGGTGGACACAAATTGATCTTGTAAGAAAATCAATTTTGTCATCAAAAAGATCAACTAGTGTTGACACTTATGCTAAACAAACACATTCTAACCAAATTAAAGACTAAGTATCAACACTAGGTGGACACAAATTGATCTTGCAAGAAAATTAATTTTGTCATCAATAGAATCAACTAGTGTTGACACTTATGCTAAACAAACACATTCTAACCAAATTAAAGACTAAGTGTCAACACTAGGTGGACACAAATTGATCTTGCAAGAAAATTAATTTTGTCATCAATAAGATCAATTAGTGTTGACACTTATGCTAAACAAACACATTATCATGCTAATAATTAAACAAACTAAATTAAAGACTAAGTTCCCTATTCCAATTCATTACAAGTCACTACTTCACAATTTAAACTCACTATACTTCACTATTTTAAGTAACTAGTTCATAATTTTAAGTCATTATACTTCACTATTTTAAGTAACTACTTCACTATTCTAAGTCACTAGTTCACATTTTCAATTCACTACTTCACTATTCAAATTCACTAGTTCACATCCACCATATCCAACAAACTAGTTAACAATAATAAACCCTAATTAGATGATAAATCCTAATTTAGTAACTAAAATTTATAATGATAAGTCCTAGTTAAATGATAAATCCTAATTTAGTAACTAAAATTAATAATGATAAACCCTAATTTAATAACTATAATTAATTAACAAGTAAATTAAAATGACTTACCTTGATGGATTTCCCACCAGAGCAGCAATAGCGACGATGGCAGGCGGCAACAGCAAGGACCAGAAGCGGCAGCAGCAAGAACCAGTAGAGGCAGCAGCACATGGGGGTGGCGGAGGGTACGATGGAGGAGGGGGAAGGCGGAGGAGGGGGGACGCCGGAGGGAGGAGGCGCCGGAGGGAGGGGTGCGCCGGAGGAAGAGGTGTGTGAGGGTGGTGGGGGAGGGGTAGCCGTCGGGGAGAGAGAGATTGTAGGATAGAGGGTGTGTGTGAATGTCAGGGTTTTTAGTTAAAAGAAATTAAAAAAATTACAAAAATCGACCAACTGTGGTCGGTTTTAATAAAATAAAATTAATTTTTTTTTAAAAAAAAAACTGACCAACTGAGGTCGGTTTTACTAAAAGATAATTTTTTAATAAAGTATTTTTTTGATAAAATCGACCACTTGAGGTCATTTTTTTTTAAAAAATTAATAAAAATTATTTAATCATCAACGTATTTCATAAACTCGGATACATTATTGATTCGTTACATTACTTAATGATTATGTTACTATACAATGTATTCCATACTACTTGGATGAATTATCGATCAATTAATTAATTAGCTTTTGAATACGTACAATATATGTACATCACTAGACGAGACCTATATTCAAGACGATGGACCAATAATATATAGGACTTGGTTAATTACATTACTCAACAATCGTCATCGTATATTACCTCATATGTACTTAATACAACCTATTCCACTACTTGGATGAATTATCGATTAGTTAATTAGCTTTTGAATATGTACTATATATATACGTACATCACTAAAGATGAGACATATATATTCAAGACGATGGACCATTTAATATATAGGACTTGATTAATTATATTACTCAACGATCATATATTACCTCATATATGTACGTAATACAACGTATTCCATACTACTTGGATGGATTATCGATTGGTTAATTAGCTTTTGAATACGTACTATATATATACATACAATATCACTACACAAAAATATATATTCAAGACGACATATCATTACTATATAGGACTTGATTATTTACATTACTCAACAATCGTATATTACCTCGTGTGTACGTAATACAATGGTATTCCACAGCTTGGATGGATTATCGATTAGTTAATTAGCTTTTGAATACGTACTATATATATATATATACGTACATCACTAGACGAGACATATATTCAAGACGACAGATCATTATAATATATATAGGATAACTTGGTTAATTACATTTCTCAATGATCGTATATTAACTCATATGTATGTGATATAAACTGTATTCCATATTACTTGGATATGAATTATCGATCGATTAATTAGCTTTTGAATACGTACTATATATATACGTACATCACTAGACGAGACATATATTTAAGACGATGGACCATTATAATATATAGGACTTGAATAATTACATTTCTCAATGATCGTATATTAACTCATATGTACGTAATATACAACGTATTCCATACTACGTACTTGGATATGGATTATCGATCGGTTAATTAGCTTTTGAATACGTACTATATATATACATACATCACTAGACGATACATATATTCAAGATGATGGACCATTATAATATATATATATATATATATATATATATATATATATATATATATATATAGGACTTGGTTAATTACATTTCTCAATAATTGTATATTAACTCATATGTACGTAATACAATGTACGTATTTCATACTACTTGGATATGGATTATCGATCGGTATAATTTTTATCAATACTTACTATATACATACATACATCTAGCTAGACGAGACATCTATCTATCTATCTATCTATCTATCTATCTATCTATCTATCTATCTATATATATATATATATATATATATATATATATATATATATATATATATTCAAGACGATGTACCATTAATATATATAGGACTTGGTTAATTACATTTCTCAACGATCGTATATTATCTCATATATATGTACGTAATACAATGTATTCCATACTACTTGTATCATTATCGATCGGTTAATTAGCTTTTGAATACGTACATTACTAGACGAGACATATATTCAAGACGACGAACCATTAATATATAAGACTTGATTAATTAAATTACTCAAAAATTATATATGTACGTAATACAGCGTATTTAATATTATTGTTATGTTGATAAATAATAATATATATAAAAAATAATTTTATATATATATTTTTTAACAAAACCGACCTAAAGTGGTGGGTTTTATCAAAATAAATAAGAACAAATCGACCAAAAGTGGTCTGTTTTTTCTAATAAAAAAATTTATTTTTTAATGGAGATAAAATCATCCAAAAGTGGATGATATTTTTAATAATAAAATTACATATTATAAAAATCGTCCACAAGTGGACGGTTTCGTTAATAATAAAATTATTTATTACATATTATATAATAAAATTATGTTTATATTTATATTATGAATTTTAAAATAATATATATTATATATTTTTTATTTTCTTTTTCAAAAAACTGACCAAATGAGGTCGGTTTTTTCAATAAATTTTTTGCCGGGAAATATTTCGACAATTTAAGATCGGAAAATCATTTTCCTGCTATTTTATTTTAAGAAAACCGACCACATTTGGTCGGTTTTGTAGTTAAAAAAAAAACAACCCAAAAACCGTCCACTTTCAGTCGGAAATTACCGACCACGAATTTATTGTCGGTTTTCTGTGGTGGGTTTTGCTGTTTTTTTAGTTGTGTGGGGAAAGACAATAATGGGATAAAGACAATAAAAAAAAAGCAAATAGACAGTGGAAAATAAGTAAAATGCTCAAACTAAGCTAGCCGAGGTATTAGCAGCTATGAATAGTAAAAACTTAATGAGCAAGAAACTAATATTCTATTGATGTTGAGAAATTGAGAGAGAGACAGAGGAGGTCGGAATGAGATCCCCCTTTATAAGTGAGTTGGAGTTACTATTTATAGTGTACAATATTGTCACGCTCCGAGGCTATCCCCTAGACGTAACATGGGACCTGGGACCGCAAGTGCCCCAAGATAACCCTTGGTCATAGCATAACTCAGATAGTCATAAGAAATATAGCGAAAGCATAAATAGAAAACTAGGCAACCCAATCCATGAATGATAAAGTCAAGATGAAACATAATTCGAAAGAGAGACTCGAATACTATCTATGTCTGAAAAGCCTCTACATATAACATAAGGAATAGCTGAGACAAGACCCCAACTAACTCTAAATACTGAAAGGACGATAATAAGCTAAACTCAAGAACCGGTCCTCGGGAGATGAGGACTCACCAACACTAGCTGAATGGCCTGTGATCTCTAGCCACGTGTCTGAAGAAGGAAACCTGAATCTGCATCATTAAGAGGATGCATCACAAGGTATGCGTCAGTACTATAGGATGTACTGAGTATGTGAGATATGCAAAATCTGAAGTAGACATGCTAGATATGCTATAAAACTGATATCATGCTATAGCGGTAAAACTGTAATGTAAATGACTCAGTGAAATATCATAAGTTAAGAACATAATCATAAGTAGTAAGTCTGAAATCTGAGCAAGAGTCAAACACATTTTAAAAGCTGAAACTGTTTCTGTGGGAGGTTCTCTTAACCAACATAGACCATGCGAGCTACATGGAATCTGATGTATCCGCCCCATCGAGAGGACCCAATATACCTTGCCAGGGTATAAAGGCATAACTATGGCGTGATCACTAATTCTTATGCCCAACGGTGGGGACTTATGAACCTATGGGAGAACATAGTTCTAGGACTAAGGGTACTCTCACCCCGTCCAACTTGGTGCTAAATACTACTCCCAAAAATATACATATAGCTCATATAATACTAGGGCATATCTGATGCCAAAACTGATCATAATTGATGACATATATGATGTCAAAACTGTTCATAGCTTAGGTAGACATATCTATATGCCCAACATTTTATAAAATGTAGGGACATATCTGATGTCCAAATCTATTGGAAAAGCATAAGGACATATCTGATGTCATGCAAATTTCAATTCGTAAGTCGTAAAACGTAACATAGCCATAATTAAAAATATACTTTTCTTCCTAAATTAATATCTTGAAGAATTAGGCATGCAATTTCATAAATACATAAGGCCATGTTATCTAAACATGCCAATTCTCACTTGAAATCATGCAATTCAATGGAGTTATGCTAGAAATCATCTTTAATGCATGGGCTTTTGAAATCAATTAAGGGAATTGAAATAAATCATAGATAAGTGATGAGAAACCATGAATTGATGCTTTAAAATCGAACCCATAAGTTTTCCCCAAATTGGGTAAAAACCCTAATTTCACAAATCCATAAGTCAAAGTAAAATTCATGGGTTTTGGGCACAAGGGTGAAAGGAATCCCTTATTAAATATCCACATACCTTATTGAAGTTTGCTTGATCTAAGATGAAAAGAAATGAAGGCTTGAACTTGGAGCTTGAAGGAGTTCTTTTCCTCTTTTGGTAGATGAATGAGGAATAACGAAAGACTTAGGCTAATAGGAGTAGAGACGCTACTAAAATTGGCCAAAATGACCTCACTTAAGAGTTAAAAGGGTGGATAATTACAAAAATACCCCTGGGATTTAATTAAAGAAAAGCTGTTCAAAATCTTGGATTCAGGAATCACGGGTGCAGTCCATGAGCCGTAGACTGAACCACGACTCGTGGTTCCTGGCCCAAATGATCAACTGCATATTCAACTCCATGAGTCAACAGGACGGACCATAGAATGAACTACGGTCCATAGACCCATTCGTGGTTTCTCGGGGAACTTGTCAGCCCACTAATTTGATTCCACGAATGGATAGGACGTCCCATAGACAGCCACAATTCGTAGAACCAACTCGTGGTTCTTAGACCAGAGACTAATTCAGAAGATACAAACCATGGGTTTAAACCACGGCTCGTGGTTTGGACCCGTAATTCCTGAGATCAAACAAAATTTTTAGATTTCCCAAGTTTGAAAGCTGGATCAAATTCTGGGGTGTTACAAATATATAGCACTTAATCCAGCTATGCCCTAAGAGTCCCACCAATGGGAGGGTGCCATCTGCATAGTTTGTTAGAGGGGTCCTACTACTCTGTTCTGCAGGTGTTCGTCCGCGTCCCTGACACTCTTGTCTCTTGCTTGTCATCTTGTGCTAGGTCACTAATGGTGACAGAAAGAGAAAACTTCTTTGCCTTCAACGGGACACTCGCATTGTGATGACCACGCACCTGAACTATTCGCTCGATTAGTCTCACATGTCTTTGTACCAATTTTACCCAATACAGGTAGTCCTCCCGTCCTCCAGGACACTATGTTATGTAGTTCTTGGAGTATGGAAAATTATTTGCAAACCGCTGCTTTAACCTTGCCTCATAATGCAGTGTCTCATCATAAATTGGTTTTTTGATACATGGACGATTGATAGTTTGCGTCTTTATCGAAATGACTTTTAGGGTTGTCTCTTTTAAAAGTTCAACGTGCTCTACCACTTCATATAAAAAAATTTCCTCAACTGTGTTGCGTCTTGCCTTACTATATTCGACATTTCATTCAAGGAAAAAGCCAATGGGTCAGGTCCCTCTAACCTGAGTATCAATGAGATCCATCCTTGTTATTATTTATTTGACAAAGACTTCACGTCTCTGAGTAGTGGGAAGGCTAAGGAGAATGGCAGGCTGGTAGCGAGTTTGATTCCCTCATTAGAGAATGCAACCTGGTTTCTGTTCGAAAACATTGCAGCTGGCCAGGTGATAAATTTTGAATTCAAGCCCCTCATTCTTCTGAGAGCGTCACATTATCCCGATCGCATAGGTCCTTTGTTTATACCTATCCATTCAGTATGGGTTTTAGGGACCCAATATATGAAGTAATTACCTCATTTTGCAATACCTTCAAGTTGTGTCTTTGAATAGCTCAGTCCTGAGGCATAGAGGATCGTTACGGGTCTACGAGTGCTGGCCACTTTAGTGGGTGAAGAGTTCTCACTGAATCACCTATTTCTTTTATATTCTCATTGTCTGGCTCGAGGAGGAATTATTCAATTGGTTGGTCATTCTAGGATGTCTTTTCTCGGTAGCTTGGACAATCCCAAAGATCGAGGTTAGGCCAACAGATTTGTTTTGGAGGTCCCTCGTGATTTGTGCAAGAAACTTCTCTTGGTGACTTGGAACTCCAACTGTAAGTGGCTTCAGACTTTTTTCCCTTGGTACAGTTTTGCATCTTACTCAGTTTCTAATTGTCATTTGTTTTTTTCAGCTCCTAGGTGGACTCCTCCTATGGGAATGTCTTTTATTTGTTTAGTTTGTAAGCTCCTCTCATGGGTCGGGAAGATTTTTAGGTGTCTCAACTAATGATGGGAGTTCGTGGACCAGCTTGTCCAATAATTTTATTTGGAAGGCTAAAAGTCATGGTGGGTCTACTTTTTAGCATTTGCGACCATTTCTCATTTTGTTTGCTTTTTGACATTTTCTCTTTGCAGGTTTGTCTTCTAGATCCAAGATCCTATCATCTCAGGCCATTGCTCTAAACTTGGTTGGCCGAGATTCAGGCGGAGGTTTGCATATTCTCATAGACGCCACTAGTGGACCTTCTTGTGAGCTCGTGCTTACCCCTGTCAAAAGAAAGAGGACCGAGAGACTTAAGTCCTCAAAGAAAAGGTCTGATTTTAGGCATGTTGATGACATTAATTGGACGGGATGCTAGTCATCAGAGGTTGACCCCGAGGCCACTCGCTTATTTCGAGAGCTGGAGATGGCCAAGGGAGTGGGTCTCATTGGCTGTTCCCTTGGGGTGCCTTTTATTATGAAGCCTCTTATCATTTTTGAGGGGAGATGTATCGACATCTCCCAGCCTCTCCAAGGATCCCTCTGTATCCATAAGCTTCAGTCATTTGGGTCTCATCTCTACTGGGAGTGTGTCCGCTAGTTTTTTTGCTACTAATCAAGTTGTACCTAAAGCTCCACACGCTTTTTCACTGAATGCAATGCGGTACCAGAAAGATCTTATGTAGATTGTCGACAAGGTTTATTTCACATCAAAATCAGTGGGAGTGGTCAATTATTTGAAATTTGTTGTCTCTGATAGGGACCGTCAGAAAATGGATGCTTTCTCGATGAAATGCTTGTACAATGACTATGCTCACTCAATCGCTCGGGTCAGTGAGTTAAAATTTTCCCATCTTCTCAAGATCACTCGTTCCCCCCTTTCTGATGGAGATTTTTCTTATCGCTCCTTTTAGGCGAGTATTTTGGCAGCAAAGGGTCTTCAGTGAATCTTGAAAGAGAGAAAAGCTCTGACGTCAACATATTCATGCCTTGAGAAGACCTTGGCCTCTAGGGGAGCTTGCTTTATTTTAGTCCAGGCCCTCGCTCAATGAGCCTTTGAGTTGAGGTGTTAAGATCTAAGAGGGATGTGATTTTGTGGGAGAAAGAGGATTACGCTCATGACGCACTCTACTGGTCTAAGGATATAGGAGCCTTGCATAATGAGAATTTTGATCATGCTGAAGCAATTGAGAGGCTTGGGAGGAAACAATTTGAGCTAGAGGAGCATATTCGCTTGAGGGCATTGAGCTAACACCCATTCCCATAAATGTGCCTCCTAAGGACCTACCTCAAGATGAGGCCTAGCGTCTATCAGAGATAATCAGGGTTTTTATCACACCTCGAGGCTAACCCCTAGACATAACACGAGACCCGAGACCAGAAGTGCCCCAAGTTAACCCTTGGTCATAACATAACTAGGTACAATACACGAAATCATAGCGGAAGCAAAATCAATATAAATAGGCAAACCTACACTATATAAGATGAAGGTCTAGGAGTATCAAACCCGAAAAATCAAATAACGAATATCCAACTATGTCTGAAAAGCCTCTACATAAGACATAATGAGTCGCTGGGACAAGACCCCAGCTGACTCTAAGTACTGAAATAAAGAGTCCTACTAACTAGGAATCATACTATTCCTTGAATGAATAAGGACTCACCAACTCAAACTGGATGGCCTGTGACCTCTAGCCACGAGCCTGAGAGTGGGAACCTGCATCTGCATCATCAAAGTATGCAGCGCAAGAATATGCATTAGTACTATAGGATGTACCGAATATGTGAGATATGAAGAATCTGAAGTAAAACATACTAGATGTGCTTAAAGCTGAAATCATGCTATAATGGTAAAAGCTGCAATATAAAGGACATAATGCAATATCGTAAACAAATCGTATTTGGAAATCATAAGTAATAATAGAAATCCTGAAATTTGAAGGCAAAGAGTCAATACATTTAAAAGATTGAAACTATTTCTATGGTAGGTTCTCTAACCGACATAGACCATGCGAGCTACATGGAATCCGATGTATCTGCCTCATCGAGAGGACCCAATATACCTTGCCAGGGTATAAAGGCATAACTGTGGCCTGATCACTAATTCTAATGCCCAACTGAGAGGCTAATCAACCTACGGGGGCACGTAGTTTTGGGACTAAGGGTACGCTCACCCTGTTAAACTCGGTGCTAAATACTACTCCAAAACATACATATAGCTCATAATATACTTGTGACATATCTGATGTCAAAACTGTTAGAAAAGCATAAGGACATATCTGATGTCATGCCAATCTCAATTCATAAGTCTTAAAGCTAAGAATAGCCATAACTCAAAACATACTTTTCTTTCTAAATTCATAACTTGAAGAATTAGGCATGCAATTTCTTAACGCTTGAGGCCATATTATCTAAACATGCCAATTTTACTTGAAAATATGCAATTGGTGAAAACATGCTAGAATTCATCTTTAATGCATGGACTTTTGAAAACACTTAATAAATCTCAAATAAATCATGGGTAAGAATTGAGAAACCTTGAATTGATGCTTTAAAACTGAACCCATAAGATTTCCCCAATTTGGGCAAGAACCCTAATTTCACAAATTCATAAATCAAAGTAGAACTTGAGGGTTTTGGGAATAAAGGTGAAAGGAATCTCTTATTGAATACCCACATACCTGAATTGAAGCTTTCTATATCTAGGATGAAGAGAAATGGAGACTTGGAACTTGGAACTTGAATCTTTAGAGACCCTTTTCACTTTTGGGAAGATGAATGAGAGTTTGGAGGGGACTTAGGCTAATTAGAGATTAAACCCTACTAAAAGAGTCCAAAACAAACTCACTTATGATTTAAAAGGGTGGGTAATTACCAAAATAACCCAGGGACTTAATTTAGAAAAAAATGATTTTAAAACTTGGCTTCAGGTTCCATGAGTAGAGTCTATGACCCGTAGATCCAACCACGACTCGTGGTTTCTGACCCAAAATTCATCCAACCACGACTCGTGGTTTCTGACCCAAAATTCAAGCTGCAGATAACTTTCCACTACTCAAAAGTACAACTCGTGGAACCATCCACGAGTCATTGGAACTTCTCATGGTTCACTGGGAAATCCTGAGCCTCAGTCTGATTTCCACGAGCTAGTTCCATGACCCGTGGAACCATCCACGACTCGTGAACCTGACTTGTGCTTCTTAGACTTAAGGAGGGGTTTGCAGAATAGTTCCCACGAGTTCTTTCCATGGCTCATGGTTCAGTCCACGGCTCGTGATCTGGACTCGTGGTTCATGTAAAGTTCAGAATTTTCAGAGATTCTAAGTTTAAAAGCTGATTCAAATTCTGGGTATTACTATATCTCCCTCTTGGGATCATTCATCCTCGAATGAAGACTAAGTAAGGAAAAGTGGAGAGAAAACAACCCAACCAACCAACAAAACATGAAAAATGAAAAGTACGCATGAAAACTGACTTTTTATCTTAAAACATGGTTGAATTAACTTCGCAAAACATGAATGCATGTTAGGATCATGAGAGAAGCTAACAGATTAGGGTTAGAGGGACATACTAAGGAGGAAACTATTACCTCACGCTAAAACTATATCGTAAGGGAAGAGATGAGGGTACTTGGATTTCATGGCGGCTTCTGCTTCCCAAGTAGCTCCCTCAACTAGTTGATTCCTCCAAAGGACTTTCACTGAAGTGACTTCTTTGTTCCTCAACCTCTGAATCTGATGATCAAGAATATCCATGGGAACTTCCTCATAAGTAAGGCTATCCTTCACACTCACATCCTCCAAAGGAATAATCAAGGTCGGGTCACTAACACACTTCTTCAACAAGGAAATATGGAAAACCGGATGAACCGCTTCTAGAAGTGTTGGCAACTCCAACTCATAAGAAACACTACCAACTCTCCTCAGAATCCTGTAGGGACCTACATAGCGGGGACTAAGTTTCCCTTTATTACCAAACCTCATCACACCCTTCATGGGTGACACCTTCAGAAATACCCAATCATCAACCTCAAACTCCAACTCTCTTCTCCTCACATCTGCTTATGATTTCTGTCGACTTTGAGCGGTCTTCAACCTCTACCTAATGATCTGAACTTTCTCCATAGTCTCATGAACCAAATTTGGACCAATAAATGCTGCCTCACCTACCTCAAACCAAACAATAGGATATCTACACCTCCGACCATAAAGTGCCTCATAGGGAGCCATCTGGATGCTAGAATGAAAGTTGTTGTTGTAGGAAAACTCGATAAGAGGTAAGTGATCATCCCAACTACCTTTGAAATTGATCACACAAGCTCTCAACATGTCCTCCAAGTTCTGAATAGTATGCTCTACCTGGCCATCCGTCTGTGGGTGAAAAGTTGTGCTAAACTTAACCTGAGTACCAAGACCATTCTGAGATGATCTCTAAAATTGGGATGTGAACTGAGTACCCCTATCTGAAATGATAGACAATGGAACACCATGAAATCAGACTATCTTATGAATGTAGAGTTTGACATAATCCTATGCTAAATCTGTAGTCTTGACAACCAAGAAGTAGGATGACTTAGTCATCCTATCAACAATCACCCAAATAGAATCATGCTGCCTACGTGTGCGAGGTAAGCTTGTAATGAAGTCCATATTGATTGCTTCCCACTTCCAAGTAGGAAGATCAATATCCTGAGTCATACCACCCGGTCTCTGATGCTCTACCTTCACTTGTTGACAGTTGGTACACTTAGCCATAAAGTTTGCTATGTCCCTCTTCATGCCATTCCACCAATAGACTACTCGTAGGTCATGGTACATCTTAGTGGCACTGGGGTGAATAGAGTACCTTAAGCTATGAGCCTCTATCAAAATCCATTGTCTAAACCCATCTATGTCAGGAACAGACAATTGACCCTGATATCAAAGCACACCATCTCCCATTTGGGAGAAAACCTCTACCCTTTGCCGAAGGACTGCACCCTTCAACTGGTGCAAAATAGGATCATTGTCTTGCTTTTCTTTCACTTCAACTACCAAAGATGATTCGGAACCATTCTCAGTGATAAACCCACCATCCATCGAATCCATAAGGAGAAATCCTAATCGAGCAAGTCTATGAACATCCTTGGCCAATTCCTTCTTTCCATTCTCAACCAAAGACACACTACCCATACACAATCTACTAAGTGCATCCACCACTACATTGGCCTTACCCGGATAGTAAAACACACTTATATCATAATCCTTAAGAAGCTCAAGCCATCTCCTTTGACGAAGATTCAATTCCCTTTAAGTGAACACATACTGAAGACTCTTATGATCGGTGAATACATCCACATGAATACCATACAAGTAGTGTCTCCAAATCTTCAAAGCAAAAACCACAGCCGCCAACTCAAGATCATGAGTAGGGTAGTTATTCTCATGAATCTTAATATTTCTAGAAGCATAAGCAATCACCATACCAAGATGCATCAATACACAACCCAAACAAATTCTAGAAGCATCACAATACACAATAAAGTCATCTAAGCCCTCGGGTAGAGCCAAAATATGAGCTGTCGTCAACCTAGTTTTCAATTCCTTAAAGTTCTTCTCACATAGATCAGACCACTAAAATTTTACCTTCTTCTGAGTCATCTTGGTCAATGGGGCAGCTATGGAAGAGAACCCTTCCAAAAATCTCCTGTAGTAACCAGCCAAACTCAAAAAACTCCTAATATCAGACGCAGAAATGGGTCTAGGCCAATTCTTCACTGCCTCAGTTTCCTGCGAATCAACTCTAATACCATCTCTAGTCACAAAATGACCCAGAAAAGCAAGTGACTGCATCCAAAACTCACACTTACTGAACTTAGCAAATACTTGTCGATCCTTGAGAGTTTGCAACATAACTCTCAAATAGCCCGCATGCTTCTCCTTAATCCGAGAATAGATAAAATATCATCAATGAAAACAATTACAAACATATCCAAATACTGTTTGAACACACGGGTCATCCAATCCATAAAAGCTACAAGAGCATTTGTTAGTCCAAAAGACATAACCATAAATTCAAATTGACAATTGGCATACTCTCGAACACAGAGCTGATGATAACCAGATCTAAGGTCAATCTTGGAGAAGTAACTAGCACCTTAAAGCTGATCAAACAAGTCATCAATCCTAGAAATGGGATACTTATTCTTGATTGTGACCTTGTTCAACGACGGTAGTCGATAAACATTTTGAGAGAACCATCTTTCTTTTGCATGAATAGAACTGGAGCACGCTATGGAGAGATGTTGGGTCGAATAAAACCCTTATCAAGAAGGTCCTTTAACTGGTCTTCCAATTTTTAAAGCTCCACTGGAGATATTCTATAAGGAGGAATAGATATAGGATGTGTGTCTGGAATAGATATAGGATGCGTTTCGGGAGGGACTCTGGGCAAATCCTTGGGAAATACCTTGGGGAACTCTCTTACCATAGGAACTGACTGGGGGGTGGAGTTTCGGACTCTGTGTCCATAACCCAAACTATATGATAGACATATCCTTTAGAAATCATCTTCCTAGCCTTGAGATAAGATATGAAATGATCCTTTGAGGATGGAGGACTACCTTGCCACTGTAAGACAAGTTCATTTGGAAACTTGAAGCTGACGACTCGGGTACGATAATCAACTGAGGCATAACATGCATACAACCAATCCATACCAAGAATAACATCAAAATTAGTCATCTCCAACTCTACTAGGTCTACTGAAGTGACTCTATAAAGGACTGAGATAGGGGAATTTAAGTAAATTCTTTTGGCTAGGACTGACTACATAAGGGGTCACAAAAGATAAGGAAGCTCCTGGGTACAATAAAGCATAGATATCAAGAGAGAAGACTTTTAACATACCAGTAACAATGTCTGGGGAATTCTCCTAGTCCTAGCAAGAGGACATGGCATATAAGCAGTTCTGGCACTAACCACCAATTGTACCAGAAGCAACACTCTGCTGGGCCAGTCGAACACCTGGGGCTGCTGAGGTAGACTAAGTCCTGCCACCTCCTTGTCCCTTCTTAGCTGAAGGATAATCCTTAATCCTGTGTCCAACCTGACCATACCCAAAACATCCCTCTCTACCATCCAACCACTCATCGGGGTGACTTCTGTTGCAAGTAGGTGATCTTAGGCATATTTATACAACTAAGTGTCATATCTATGCGCGTTTAGCTTAGTTTTGAGGATAAGTTGATGTACTATTGAGGTATGTAGTGTGTAAAGGGTGTACTTTGTGACTAATGTATTTGTTTATAGTGTTTGGGTTGCATTTGTAACAAATAATTAGTTAAAAAGAACAATTAGAGTTTAGATGAGGAAACTAGCTTTGCTAGCTTGAGCTATGCCTATTCTAGCATACTTTGATGAACTCTATGTTGTTATATGGACTAATGTGTGTTACAAGTTGTTGTAGGAGACTTTTGGAAGAGATATGAAAGCAAATTGAAGCCTACAAACATGCTACAAACCATTAGGACACAAAATAAGGTGGAAAGATTGCGTTGGAGGAGAAAATGGGACGTCAAGAACCACCCCCATGCCATGGAGGCTACACTCCTCTATGGGTGGCATGACAAGGAGGTAGGAAGCCTTGAAGCTGTCGATTCCAGTGGAGCTCTGCATTGAGGCCGTGCCACGATAGTGGCACTGGGGCTATGAGCAGCGTGACATGCTACCTAGCCTCCGCGATGGGCAGGGTATCACAGACCCTGTTCCCGGTGAGTGAAATTTGTCCTACACTATGAATAGGACACCTAGTTTCAATTACATACATCTTTGGAAAACATGGGATTGCAAAAACACAATGAGGAGGCTATTTTAAGGTTCTTATTCTCTTCTTTTTCTTTACTTAATTCTTGTATGAACTACAACACTTTTGTAATAAAAAATTAGATTATGAGTGGCTAAAAACTCTCTTTCTCGGGTTGAGGCTACAACATGATTGCATAATTATGGAAGTTTAGTTGGTTTGATTGTTTACCTTGTCTTGTGATTGTTCTTACGTTCTTGTTTTAAATATTCTAAAGCCTCATGAACTGTAAGATACACCCAATTCTTGAAATTAATTGACCATAGGAGTTGAGAGATAGAATAAAGAACGTAGGGAGTGTGGATCATATCTTTTGTTGTTAGTTAGCAATTGTGAAGAATGATTTGCAGTTAGGATAGAAATATACCTAAATGCCTCACTTGGTTAATAAAACGGGAAGATAGTTGAATGCATTCGAAGTAAAGACTCATATCCCCGCTCAATGATGTAGTTGTGAGATTACTTTGGGTAGATGACTTAGACGATGACCATTCCCGGGTTATAATATCAACCCCGTAATCAACAATCCCGATAAACACCAACACTAACTATAAACCATTATTAAGCATGATTGTATAGTAAATTGCTCAACCCTGGATTTCTCCATATAGTGTTTACAATCCTATTTTCATAGGGTCATTATTTCTAGTTTTTAGTTACAAAATAAATCTCAAATCTCAATTACGAATTGCACTTGTTAACTTCAATAGTAGTAATTAAGATTATACTGTTTGATAAACACCAAGTCCCTCTGGGATCAATATTTGGATCACAAAAGCCACTGTATTACTTGCACGACCACGTATACTTGCGTGTGCGCTGGGGCGCAACAAAATTTTGCCGCCATTGCCGGGGACTTGAAAATTAGCAACCGCTTACTTTTTTCTTACTATTTTATTTGATAAGTGCTAATAACTTGGTCTTAGCTACTGAATTTGCAGGGACAAGCTTCAATCTTGAGAAAGCTGGAAGGGGATAAGGAATTGGTTAAACTACCTCCCCAACCTGACCAACACTTGCCCCAAGGAAGGAGAGAAGCAACACTTCTCGAACCAATCCTGCAAGCTCAACAAGCTGAGATGCTCCCTGCAGTCATGGCAGAGGAACCACCACTAGCTTGGAGGATAGTGCGCAAAGTGGCAATCCCACTCGCAACTAATATGACCACCTGCATTCAATAGCCAACCGTATGAGGCATATTTAAACTGAAATAGAACATGGTGCAACTGTTGCACACAAGTGGGCAGTTTACAAGATTATCACATGAGGATCCACAGGTTCATCTAAAGAACTTTCTGGAGATTAGTGACACATTCATTCCCACCGGAGTCTCCACAGACTATGTGAGGCTCACACTTTTTCCATTCTCATTAGTGGGAGAAGCGAAGAAATAGTTGAAGGCAGAACCTTCAAATTCGATCACGACATGTGATGATTTAGCAAAGAAGTTCCTCATCCAATTCTTTCCCTTAGGCAAAACTGCAAAGTTGAGGAGTGAAATTCTAAGCTTCAAGCAGAAACTCGATGAGAATCTCTATCATACATGGGAGAGATTCATGTCTCTTCTCAGGGATTTCCCACATCATCAGCAGATGAATGAGGTATTAGCTCACACTTTTGTTGAAAGTCTTAACCATAATACAAAGATTTTGCTAGATTCAGTGGCAGGTGGTTAAGCTTTAGAGAAGACATATGATGAGTTGTATAATCTCTTTAATCACATTGCACAAGGAAATCCAGAGTGGAATGATGATATGTACAAAAATACTGTGAAGAGGCCTGCAGGTATGATTGAGATAGATGGTGTCACAACATTAGCGGCACGGTTGCCTAGTTTTCAGACTCAGATTATGGCTCAGTTCAACAAGTTGAGTGCGGCTCAACCTCAGGCACAGGTTAATGCAGTGCAGCAGGGTCAAACTTGGTGCAAAACTTGCGGTCTGAATGGTCATTCGGCCGAGTTATATGGAGCAAACCCCGAGTTAGTGAGTTTTGTGGGCAATGCATAAAAAGGAAATCTAAACTATAGTAACGCTACAATCAAAACTGGCAGAGTTAGCCAAATTACACTTGGGGAGCTAATCAGGCTCAACCACAACAGCAAGGACTTCAGAGCAGCACTCAAACCAGCATTATTTATACACCTAAGTGTCATTATCTATATGCGTTCAGCTTAGTTTTGAGGATAACTTGATGTACTATTGGGGTATGTAGTGTGTAAAGGGTGCACTTTGTGACTAACATATTTGTTTATAGTGTTTGGGTTGCATTTGGAACAAATAATGAGTTAAAAAGATCAATTAGAGTTTAGATGAGGAAACTAGCTTTGCTAGCTTGAGCTATGCCTATTCTAGTGTACTTTGATGAACTCTATGTTGTTATATGGACTAATGTGTGTTACGAGTTGTTGTAGGGGACTTTTGGAAGAGCTATAGAAGTAAATTGAAGCCACAAACATGCTACAAACCTTTTGGACACAAAATAAGGTGGAAAGATTGCGTTGGAGGAGAAAATGGGACGTCAAGAACCACCCCCATGCCATGGAGGCTACACTCCTCTATGGGTGGCATGACAAGGAGGTGGGAAGCCTTGAAGCTGTCAATTCCAGTGGAGCTCTGCATTGAGGCCGTGCCACGATAGTGGCACTGGGGCTATGAGCAGCGTGACATGCTACCTAGCCTCCGCGATGGGCAGGGTATCACAGACCCTGTTCCCGGTGAATGAAATTTGTCCTACACTACGAATAGGACACCTAGTTTCAATTACATACATCTTTGGAAAACTTGGGATTGCAAAAACACAAGGAGGAGGCTACTTTAAGGTTCTTATTCTCTTCTTTTTCTTTACTTAATTCTTGTATGAACTACAACACTTTTGTAATAAAAAATTAGATTATGAGTGGCTAAAAACCTTCTTTCTCGGGTTGAGACTACAACATGATTGCATAATTATGGAAGTTTAGTTGGTTTGATTGTTTACCTTGTCTTGTGATTGTTCTTACATTTTTGTTTTAAATATTCTAAAGCCTCATGAACTGTAAGATACACCCAATTCTTGAAATGAATTGACCATAGGAGTTGAGAGATAGAATAAAGAACGTAGGGAGTGTGGATCATATCTTTTGTTGTTAGTTAGCAATTGTGAAGAATGATTTGCAGTTAGGATAGAAATATACCTAAATGCCCCACTTGGTTAATAAAACGGGAAGATAGTTGAATGCATTCGAAGTAAAGACTCACATCCCCGCTCAATGATGTAGTTGTGAGATTACTTTGGGTAAATGACTTAGACGATGACCATTCCCGGGTTATAATATCAACCCCGTAATCAACAATCCCGATAAACACCAACACTGACTATAAACCATTATTAAGCATGATCGTATAGTAAATTCCTCAACCCTGGATTTCTCCATATAGTGTTTACAATCCTATTTTCATAGGGTCATTATTTCTAGTTTTTAGTTACAAAATAAAGCTCAAATGTCGGTTACGAATTGAACTTGTTAACTTCAATAGTAGTAATTAACATTAGACTATTTGCCAAACACCAAGTCCCTGTGGGATCAATATTCGGCTCGCAAGAGCCACTATATTACTTGCACGACCACGTACACTTGCGTATGCGCTGGGATGCAACAGTAGGGTAAAGAGTCCCTTTGCAACACTCCCCTGCGAATAAGAACCTGATTCTTTACCTGTCTGATCATGACGAGGCCTGGGGGACTAAGTAGGAGCGCTAGCTGAAGAATGCACGGGTCCTAATGACCTCTTCTGAAATGAAGAACTTTGTCCGCCTTCGGACCTTTGATGGCTAAAACCCAAACTCTTTGATCTGACCCTCTTGTTCTCTCTTGCTATTTCTCTCAACTTATCTCCCTCAATTTGGTGAGCATGAGTCATAAGTCTAGAAATATCCATGTCACACAAAAGCATAGCAGACCTGCACTATTTTTTAACCAAGTCTGACACACCATAAATGAACTTGCTCATCTGATCCCTCAGATTAGCCACCATAGAAGGGTCATACCTCGAAAGCTGAGTGAACTTTAATCCATACTCCCGAAGCGACATAGAGCCTTGCCTCAAATTCATGAACTTTATGGCCTTAACCTCCCTCAACTCCCTAGGGAAGAACCAGTCAAGAAAAGCCCTCTCAAAGAACTCCCAAGTCATAGGGACTACATCCCTAGCCCTAGCATCCTTCCACTGAGTATACCAAATGTGAGCCCCATCCTTGAGTTGATAGGAATCTAGCTCAACACCATCAATACCAATAACTTGCATCACATCCAAAATCTTTTTCACCTCATCCATAAAGTTTTACGGGTGTTTACCAACCTCAGAACCCCAAAACTTGAGCGGGTTCATGCGAATGAAGTCTCAAACTCAAGCTGCAATTTCCCTACCTTTAGGGTGGATGGAAACAGGTGCCTGTTGATTGTCCTGAGTGGCCATAGTCTGAGCTAACATATGAATAACATTCCTGAACTTCGCATTTGTGACCTCGGGGTCTGGAACTGGAGGATTAGCATTTCAGGCATTGGCTAGGTGAGGTATGGCACAATGATGAGGCATAATCTTAAATGCATAATGATTGGATTAGAGGAGTAATAGAGTTAAAATCTATCCCACAATAATGATCATGAAATAAGTGAAGTTTTTTCTAAGTCACCTCGTAGCTTCCCTCTCATAAGTGTGGCGCACTTCACACATATGAAAGAGATTCTACTCTATGTGACTTTCAAATACCCTAGGACTCTTGAACCTGATGCTCTGATACCAAGTTTTGTCACACTTCGAGGCTACCCCCTAGATGTAAAATAGGACCGGGAACCACAAGTGCCCCAAGTTAACTTTTTGTCATAGCATAACTATGTACAACCCACGAAATCATAGCAGAAGCAAAATCAATATAAGTAGGCAAACCAACACTATATAAGATGAAGGTCTAGGAGTATCAAATCCAAAATATCCAAACACAAATATCAAACTATGTCTGAAAAGCCTCTACATAAGACATATTGAGTCGCTGGAACAAGACCCCAGCTGAATCTAAGTACTGAAATAAAGGGGCCTACTAACTAGAAATTATACTAGTCCTCGAATGAATAAGGACTCACCAACTCAAACTAGCTGGACTACAACCTCTAGCCACAAGCCTGAGTGTGGGAACCTGTATCTGTATCATCAAAGGATGTAGCGTGAGAATATGCGTCAGTACTATAGGATGTACCGAGTATGTGAGGTATTCAGAATCTGAAGTAAAACATACTATATGTGCTTAAAGCTGAAATCATGCTATAATGGTAAAAGATGTAATATAAAGGACTCAACGCAATATCGTAAACAAATCATATTTGGAAATCATAAGTAATAATAGAAATTCTAAAATCTGAAGGCAAAGAGTCAATACATTTAAAAGCTTGAAACTATTTCTGTGCGAGGTTCTCTAACCGACATAGACCATGTGAGCTACATGGAATCTGATGTATCTGCCCCATAGAGAGGACCCAATATACCTTGCTAGGGTATAAAGGCATAATTGTGGCATGATCACTAATTCTAATTCCCAACTGAGGGGCTAATCAACCTACGGGGGCACGTAGTTCTGGGACTAAAGGTACGCTCACCCTATCCAACTAGGTGCTAAATACTACTCCCAAAACATACATATAGCTCATAATATACTTGTGACATATCTGATGTCAAACATGTTAGAAAAGCATAAGGACATATCTGATGTCATGCCAATCTCAATTCATAAGTCTTAAAGCTTAGCAAAGCCATAATTCAAAATATAATTTTCTTTCTAAATTCATAACTTGAAGAATTAGGCATGCAATTTCTTAACACTTGAGGCCATGTTATCTAAACATGCCAATTTTACTTGAAAACATGCAATTGGTGAAAACATGCTAGAATTCATCTTTAATGCATGGGATTTTGAAAACACTTAATAAATCTCAAATAAATCATGAGTAAGTAATGAGAAACCTTGAATTGATGCTTTAAAACTAAACCCATAAGATTTCCCCAATTTGGGCAAGAACCCTAATTTCACAAATTCAGAAATCAAAGTAGAACTTGAGGGTTTTGGGCATAAGGGTGAAAGGAATCCCTTATTGAATACCCGCATACCTGATTTGGAGATTTCTATATCAAGGATAAAGAGAAATGGAGACTTGGAACTTGGATCTTGAATCTTGAAGTTTGAGAGACATTTTTCACTTTTGGGAAGATGAATGAGAGTTTGGAGGGGACTTAGGCTAATTAAGGGTGAAACCTTATTAAAAGAGTCCAAAATGACCTCACTTAGGAGTTAAAAGGTGGGTTATTACCAAAATAACCCAGTGACTTAATTTAGAAAAAACTGATTTCAAAACTCGGCTTTAGGTTCCACTACTAATTTCAAAACCCGTAGACCCAACCATGACTCTTGGTTCTTTCTCGTGGTTTCTAACCTAAAATTCAAGCTGCAGATAACTTTCCAAGACTCAACAGTATGACTCGTGGAACCATCCATGAGTTATAGGAACCTCTCGTGGTTCATTGGGAAAACCTGAGCCTTAGTTTGATATTCATGAGCTGGTTCCACCACCCATGGAACCATCCACGACTCATGAACCCGACTCGTGGTTCTCATACCTGAGGAAGGGTCTACAAAATAGTTCCCACGAGTTCTTTCCATGGCTCGTGGTTCAGTCCACGGATCGTGGTCTGTACTCGTAGTTCCTGGAAAGTTCAGAATTTTCAGAGATTCTAAGTTTAAAAGCTGATTCAAATTCTGGGGTGTTACAGTTTTGTTCGTGAAGGTGAGACTCAAAGATGAGTATCTTGACATGAAGAGGGCTCAAGACACTCAGGTCGTTCACCTCAAATATTCTGGAGGATATTCGAGCTAGAGGTTTTGACCTCAATAAGAAGATCGCCGAGTCCCAGTCCATGGTTGACATTGCTAATCTGCTGTCTTCGGAAGGTGAGGTGCCGGAAAGAAACTCGGGTAGAGCTTTGAGAAGTCCGCAGCTTAGTAGAGTTTCCTTTGTAGGGTTTTTCTACCCATGTAAAGTTTGTGTTTGATTTGTTCGCGCACCTCGGGTCTACTTTCGGGACTTTCAAGGGCATTTTTTTGTATTTGTAATAAATTTTCTATAATAAAATAAGTGGGTATATTTTTCCCTAGCTTTTCCCCCCTTTAATTAAATAAATACATCCGGGAAGTTAAAATGATAAAGGTAGGAAATTGAGTCAAGGCTCCCCTATTTCGGGGTTTGAACCATTAAATCATCTGAGAGGTGGGTAAGTTTTGACGCCTCAATTTTTTAGAATTATTGCTTTGACTTTTGTCTGAATTAGATTTACCAGCCATGTGGCAGCCATTCGTGACCATACATCTTTTGTGCTTTGATTACGCGTTGTACTATAAGTATCAGCCTTTCAGGTCTGGCTCTTCTCCTTTAGTATTGAGAAAAAAAGAGCAAATAGAAGGAGATAGAGAGAAAAGGTAAGATAAAGAGGGAAAAACCTTCCTTTTATGGCATCCACTTCTTATTTCTTCCGTCGCTCAGACTTTGAACTGGATTCTCTCAAAAACTCTCATCGTACCCGAGTCTTTGATCCTGGTGTGCTACTTTGAGTTGTTCCATTGAGGTTGTTAATGAGGATAAGGCAAAAAATATGTATGAGGCTGGGGTCTTGAACAGGGGGAGACGACTCTCCTCGTCTTAGCAGCCTTGGAGATTAGGCGCGGTAGGTCTTTCAAAATGACCCTCTGGGCCGCGTGTTGCATCAATGATACCTGAGTCCCCAAGAGGGGAGCCCCTAGTCCATAGGAGGTGCTCGACACTATTTGAGGTTCCTACTCAATCCGGTTGAGGCCCTCATAGGGACGTGTCTTTCAGGGGTTTTTCCGAGAATAGAGCCTCTAGGGGTCCCTCCAGGAATCTTATGCACCGATTTTTACTTATGCAGGTTCCTGTTTCCTTCCCTGAGGCCCTTCCCCTGAGTGTCTCCCTGAACATCTTATGCCAGGCAAGTGCCTCTTCAGGAAGTATGTTCTTTATCAAGGATGTTTTAGGGTCGAGGCTTACCTCTCAGATTGAGGCCCTTTTTGAAGCTGCCTGCTTGCTGAAGAGTAAATTCCCTTGAGATCGGGAGTCCTCCCATAAATAAGGTTGCTTGAGTCATATGGATGATTGCATTTGGGCCTGTGATCCACTACTATTTGGGATTGTGCCAGTTCGAGACCTTTTTCATTTGTAGAAAAAAGGAATATGTGTAATGATTCTTGACGTATGACTTTGATATCCTCTGTATATTTGTTTTTAGGAGAATAAAGATGCTTTATTGTACGAAAGCATTGTACTTGTATTCTTTTTCTGATTAATGAAGTCAAACTTGGTAATTTTTGGGCTTCTTTTAGCATGTTTTTTTCGAGAGACGGTTTACACATTTTATGATAGCGGGTTCCTTTTTTGTGAGTATCCTCAAAGGGTCATACCCCAGGCGTGTTTTACCATAGAGTCTGCTCGAGTAGATTTTAAGATCGAGTTAGTAAGTTGCGAGTTGTAATAATGGATGATCGAAGTTAAATGCTAATCGATTTTTTATTTTTAGCATTACTTGCAAAGTCATTTTATGAGATTGGGGCGTAATTAGCTCTTAATCTAATTAATGACTTGTCTTAAGTCTGCTTTTTATTATCGAGGAGGAATTCCTATTTATTTTTTTGGTTTTGCTGCTAAGTTTGGACATCTTAAAATCTCATATATCATTATTTCTTGTATTCACAATTATAACTCTTAAGTCATAACTGGTACACCAGTGAACACAAATTAATGAGATTCTATTAATGATCTTTCTCTTCTCAGGATTCTCTTAACATTAGTTTAACTATTTTTCTAGATGTGCTCTGTCAGATCGAATTTGTGTTTATGGTCTTTTGAAAATACACTAAGATAGCTACATCAAACTAAGTCTCAAGTATCTTATTAGAGTTACTAAAGGCACAAATTTTGATCCATCTTAAAGTTCTGGATCTCACACAATAATATGTTGAGAATAGACTTATGTTTAACCCTATTAGTGGACATTAGCACACATGGTATGAAACATGTGCTATAAATTTTTCTCCTTTCCCATGAAACGTATGTATTTATCTCTTAAATAATATTGTACAAATGATATCTAGACACCACATGTATAAAATTTGAGTTCCTTGATCTACAATATCATTTTAACTCATATCTAGTTCATTAAGTAGACTAGGTGAACATTTTTCACCTAACGACCTTATATCATTATTTATACGGCTTTCCTGATTTTAAGTTGATAGCTCTCAAATTATACATTTGATAATTTGGCTAAAAATTCAGTCTCATATCCACTTATCACTAAGAAAAAGAGTCGGTTATCTGAGTGACAAGGCTAACCTCTTGTCTACTCAACATACTTATAAAAAATGAATGAATAAGGAATGCACATGATATTCAACAATCAAAATATGTATGTATATAAATCAACTTTATTGATAAGTAAAGAACATCAATCTTATGAACATAGGAAAATAAAAGGCAAAATAGAGTATCTTGAAATCTACCAAGCCTTGAGATCTTGTGTATTTCACAAATGCATCTCTAGACAAAGATTTTATCAATGGATGTGCTAACATATCTTTTGTACAGACATACTTCATGTTCACTGCGTTACGCCTAACCATGTATCTCTTATAGTTATACTTTATATCTATGTGTTTGATTTTACAGTAAAACTTAAGGTCCTTGGTAGAGGATAATGTCATCTCACTATCACAATAAACTAACACTGGTTCAACATTTTTTATGATATTCAATATGTGTTCAAAGTACTTTTTCAACCAAATAGCTTCTTGTGTTGCTAATGCGAGAGCCACATATTTGGCTTCCATCGTAAATAGTGATATACATGATTGTTTCTTACTACTCTATGATATAGCACCATCACTGAGTAAGAAAACATATCCTGAGATAGACTTTCTCTCATCTAGCTCCTCCATGATTAGCATCACTGTATCCAACTAATCATAGATCTTTGCTGCCTTGGTAACAAAGTGCATAATCAGTTGTCCCATTTAGATATCTTATGATTCTCTTTACTGCTTGCCAATGTGCTAAAATGGATTGGTATGATATCTACTTATTAAGCCAACTACTTGACAAATAGCAGGTCTAGTACACATCATAATGTATATTAGACTTTTGACTGCATTTCTATAAGGAACACGACTCATTCTTTCCTTCTCTTCAGGAGTCTAAGGACACATTTGATTGCTCAAGGATTGGCCTTTACTGATAGGAGTATCAATAGGGATACTATTTGCACATTGAATCATTCAAGAACTTTTTTAATGTAATTCTCTTGGAGAGAGATACAATAGTTTCTTTGGACGATCTCTTGAAATATTAATTTTAAGAATATATGAAGCTTCATCCATATCTTTCATCTAAAATTGGGATGACAACCATGACTTAATCTTGGTTATGAACTCCTTTTCATTTTTAGCTATAAGTATGTCATCTACATACAATGTTAAAATTACAAGTTTATTTTTTAATTCATTGGTATAAATGCAATGATCTTCATATATCATGGTAAAATCATTGGATACGATGATATTCTAAAAACATATATACCACTTCCTTGAAATTATTTGAGGCCATAAATAGACTTCAAAAGTCTATAAACCTATTGTTCGTAGCCATTTTCAATGAAACATTTAGGTTATTCCATATATATTTCTTTATCTAATTCTACATTGAGAAAGACATTATTTATATCCATCTGATGTAATACAAGATCCAAGCTTGCAACTATAACTAGAACCAAGAAAAAAGAGGTAAATAGTACAACAGTGGAGAAAGTCTCTTCGTAGTCTATTTCTTTTTGCTGTGTATACCCTTTTGCTACCCCTCGAGATTTTTATCTATCAATTGTTCCATCATCCTTGAGTTTAATTTATAGAACTCATTTTCTCTCAATTGCTTTGCGTCCCTCAGTGAGGTCAACTAGTTTCTAAACTTTGTTGACTTTCATAAACTCCAATTTATCTTTCATTATTTTTATCCATTTATACTTAGAAGGGAATGAGAGAGACTCTTTTACATTTTTAGGTTCATTTTCATTTTGTAGGAGCATGATAAATAGTTCACCGCCTTCAATGTTAAATTATCAATGTGGAGTCTTTTTATGAAAATCACGTCTAGTTTGTGATTCATTGTTATTTCCATTTGAATCAATGTTGCTCTCACTCAGAAAAAGAACATTCATCCTGCTCCCACTTGGAACAAGATTAGTGACCATCTCACTCCCCCTTGAAACAAAATCCATTTGGTCACTCTCATTAAGTGTAGAAGAATTACTTTCATTCACATTTTATGATGAAATAACCTGCTGATGAGAAACTAATTCTTCATCTGCTAAAATATTTCCACTCGAATGAAGTGATCCTTGTACATCATTATCCCTTATCTCAAAAAATGGCAAGTCTTTACCTATCTCTCCCTTCTTAGGAAACTCATTCTCTAAGAATACGACATCTCGTGATTCAAATTCAGTTACACTCTCACTGTTTTGCTCACCTATAAACACATAATCCTTAGAGATTTCTGAGTACCATATAAAGATATTTTTATTTTTTTCTCAAAACCAATTTACCATATTTATGAGAAAAATTATGTGTATATACATTACAACCCCAAGGTCTTAGTACACTTAGGTCGGGATGACTTTCAGTCCATAACTTATATGAAATAGTTATAACTGATTTTGTAGGCACTTGATTAAGTACATAGGTGGTAGTAAACAAAGAATCAGCCTAAAAATTAATTAGGAGGTTGGCTTATGCCATCATGGACCTAACCATTTCTAAGAGCGTTCTATTTATTCTCTCTGTAATACCATTATGTTGTGGAGTATTCAAGATAGTCAACTGATGAACTATTCTTTTTTTGTAATGACCCTTCCGGTCATTTATGTGTTTTTGCCTTTCTTGTACTGTTAGAGCTTACCTATAGTGGCCCCAAGTCATTTATGGCTTGCTGGGACCGGTAATTTAGTGCCCGAGCCATTTGTTTGGTATTTTTGGTTGTTCCTTATTTTGGAGCTTTAGACTTTTGAAATCATTGACTTAAGTCAACATTCTTGGTGAACATGCTCATAATCGAATTTTGACAGCTCCGTTAGCTCTGTAGCGTTGACTTTGGTCTAAAGGGACCTTTTGTCGGGATCCGGGAGCTTTTTAGCTTGGAATTCTCTCTCATTATGTATTTTCAGGCCAGTTGGGCTTGCTTAGTTGACTTTGGTCAACAATTAAAGAAGACAGTCTCAGATGGAAATTCTGTCAGCACTGTTATCTCCGGAATGTTGAGTTTAGGCTAGAGGGACCATTGGTTTGGGTCCCGAGGCTTCCGAACTTGATCTTGGCCCTTGGGTTCCATTTTTGGAATTGTTGGCCTAAAGGTTGATTTTGGGCGTGGGGCCTACTTTTCATTAAATCAACTTTCGATGGAATTTTCATCGATTCTATTGGATCCATAATGTCATTCCTAGTCAAATATATCACCTCATTTTTGTTTGCGGGACCCCAGATGCGTTCCCGGGGACCCAAAGTATGAATTGGCATTGCTGGTTGCTGGTGTGGCGCCAGGGCGCCACCTGGGCCGCCCCTGCGCGCCCATGGCCGCCCTTGCACCTCAACTCCCAGCCTGGCCTCCTGCACACCAGCGCCCCTGCGCGCCATGGGTCACCCCTGCGCCTTCGCTGACCACTTTAAATAGCTGTTGGCAGCTTCATTTTCAGCTTTTACTCCAATCTTCAAACTTTGATTTCTCCTCTGTTTTAGCTACAAATTACACCAAATTTTCACCTGCTCATCCCTATTCCTTGGAGGAATAATTGTTTCTGATCTGGGTGTTTTTTTGGCCTCGTTAATTGGTAAAATCTCTTGCTAGTTTTCATAAATTTCATTCTTTAAATTTCATGATTCTTGGGCTGTTTTGAGCCCTACCCATAGTCCGTTTTTGCTCAATTTTTGATCATGTTCTCCCCGTAACATGGGGAACATCGTGGTATTTTTTTTCCAATTTTAGGATGCAGGACCCATGAGCCCACTTGTGACCCAAATTTTGACCCGACTATTATTATAGCATTATAGGTATCGTTGGTTTTGTTTTAATGCCTAGATTATTGTGTTGATAGTATTTTCGTGATTCAGAGCTTCCCGAAGCAGTTCAAGCCTGGACGACACCATTTCCGTAGCTAGTCATCAAATGACAGGTAGGTTATGGCTTTCCCTACCTATACTCTGCATATATAGGCTATAACTGTATTAATTAGTATCCTTGGGTGAGTTGTTTTAGGTTGGTACCCCAGGCCTTGCCCGTCTTTTCTGTCCATTTATTTTATACGTTGATTGTAGTATTCGTGTAGTATTGTATATTACCTTTGTGGTCCTGTGTGGCCTTGTGTTGACTCTGGAACATAGATGGTAGGTTATTTAGGGAATATCTGTGAGTCTCGTACATAGAGATATCCTTCTAGGCTAGTTATATTTACTGTAGAGCTGTTGATCCTGCAGGGCCGGTAGGAACTATTTATGAGCCACTTTGGGCTACTCTATTATTTGCGAGCATATCATACATGAAAGATATTTTCCTTGCATATTTTACTACTGATTTGTCTACGGGCCTACTATAATTGATTTTCTAAACTTTGCATGGTCCCGAGGGTCCATTTTTGGTATTATGACTTTGAAAGGGTTTTGAACTGGCCTTTATGAAACCTCTCGATATAAAGAGGATATTTCAATGATTTGGTCACCAGTTTTCATACTTATACTAGACCCAGTTGAGCCGTGGTGATAAACTTGTTTTGAGAGTTATTTGAGATGTTATTAGACTCGGTAAAGTTGAGCATCAGACTTGATTTACTACTATTTTAGACCCAGATATGCTCCATGCACCTTTGATGAGGGTTATTGAGACACAATTACTGATTTAGACCCAGATACACTTCGGGCATACTTGTATGGGGTTTTTGACATTACTACTATTGATTTAGACTTGGATCAAATCTTGGCACATACTACAAGATCCTAATTATTGAGATATTTGACTTTCATGTAAGTATGTGGTCTACGAGTAGACCTCCATGGAACCTAACATTCCAGACCAAGTGCTATGGGCCGATAGTGATCGGAGGAGGGGTGTACGACATAGGAGGGGTACTCGGGAAAGGTCCTTCTGTGGATCCTGGCTCTATTAGGCCTTTGGGGCACCAGAAGGGGTAACTTACATCACTGCGATCACACTTGGTTCCAGATATATCATATCATATCATCATGTATATTTCACTCAGATTTCATCCTTATTTGTTGTGTGCTCAGTGTACGCTCTGATTGTATGCGCGGCTGGAGGGTTTATTTTGACTTGATTGCGTTCCTTAGTTGTTTGGGCAGCGTTTGGGACTGTAGCTAGATTATATTACTCATGTAATTTATAGAGCTCATTATGGCATTTGGTTCGTGGTGGATTAGCGGTTGTTAGATTGTTGAGGCTCCAATTATTGGACTTGGATTATTGAGGGGCTAGTGAATCCTATTTTATTGAGACACTATTGTGTGGTCTTCTGAGCGGATTGTGGGTTTGTAATTCCCTTCCTTATCATGATTTTGAGTAGTAGCTCTCGGTTATTGTGGTTTAGTTATTCCCTCCTAGGGTTGTACTTGTGAAGTGGATTCCTGTTTATGCTTATCTTGAAGTTGGATTTGTAACATGGTTCTCTCATGTATGTTGATTCCATATTGAGTATGTTAAATTTCTTTCTTTCCTTCCTTTTACTTGAGGTTGCCGGTATACCGCCATGTTTCTAAACTCTCTCCTTTTATATACTATTGTTGCAAGGATTCCAGGTGCATTCTTCCTTCTTTCACCTGTGTTTCTGTGTTATATATATCTTATGTGCTAGCACTTTATGCTTATAACTCTTGGTTGACTATTCTTTGTGCTAGTTTCCATGTGCTTTCTCTTTTGCTTCGGTGACTATTTTCTTGTTATCTGCTATATTACTGTTTTTATATCTTATATGCACTCAGTTGGCCGATGATGCCTACTGGGTACTTGTTGCTTAGAAATTGGTGCTCATACTACACTTCTGCATCTTTCTGGTGCAGGTATTAGTTGAGCTTTCTTTGTTGATCGTATTGGAGACTCGTGCAACTTTTGGATCTTTGAGACTAGGTTGAGCGCCTGACGGTCTGGGCTTGACCATATCTCATCTTTTGTATTGCTTCTTCTTGTATATTTGGAGACAGTTGTACTTATATTTTGGTTACTTCTAGCACTTGTATTCTAATAGAATCTTCTGTACTATCGATACCAAGTCTTGGGGTTAGTGTAGTTTCTTTTTGTATATATTCAGGTTATTGCTTCCACTTTGTCTATCTTTATATTCTGCTTCCGCTTATTTTCTGCTTATTGTGCGTATCGATTAGGTAGTAGCCTATTACTAACCGTTCCAGGCTACAGGAATAGGTTAGCCTACTGGGGGGTTGTAGGTGCCATCATGACCTGAAAATTAGGTCATGATAGCTTGGTATTAGAGCTCTAAGTTCACCGGTGTCAAGGTACAGAAGCAAGTGTCTATGTACTCGTGGATCAGTATGATGACGTTCGTATCCTATCTGCGGGAGGCTACACTGCATTGTTAGGAAAAGTTTCATCTTTTTGGCTCCTTATCATGCGTTCCTGGCTCTATTAACTTCTAAAACTTTGGTTGTATCATTCCTTCCCAGATACGTAAGATGAGTTTGACAATGGTTGGTGTCGAGGCTTTTACGCCTATTGCTTCAGTGCTTCCATCAGCACCAGGACTTTAAAGCAAGAGTTTACCATATCAGATAGGGGGTGTGAGGTCAGCGCAGCCTCCAATTAGATTCATGGCTACCACAGTTCTTCAGGACACCATGGCTAGGACTCTGAGTCCTCTGGTGGGTGTTTCAGTACTCGATTTTTTGAGTGGTGCTTCAATTAGGGTTGCGCTTCCAGTTCTTCAGTAGGGTTATATGTCGATGTTGGACTATGAGGAGAGATTTCGCGAGATGGTTAGGCGTAATGCTAGGACTGTGCCTTCAGAGTTTGATAGTGTTCAGTGCTTTGTTGGAGGTTTGATTTCACTGCTCCATTTGGCGATCGAGCGCTTGGTTATAGTTGGGACTACCTTTCTTCGAGTAGTGGATCATGCTTGGGCTATCAAGGGTATATGCCATGAGGCTTATAGAGGTGGTTGATGTGCTGCCATTCTACGGCACGTTTAGCCTCCTTTAACTAAGAATAATCGCGAGTTTTCAAGCAACCGTCGTCGTTTTTGATGTTTTTATGTTATATTTGCAGAAAATGGAGACAAACGTAGGAAAGGAAGGAAATACGATCAAAAAAGCGCCTCTAGATAAGAGTGACGACCAAGGTGACGGCCAGTCACCAAGGTGACGGTCCATCAAGTTGGCCGTCAAGTGAGGTAGCACCACTGCCTAGTGGTGATGGCCACTGTGACGGCCAGTCACCAAGGTGACGGTCCGTCAAGTTGGCCGTCAAGTGAGGCAGCACCACTGCCTAGTGGTGACGGCCACTATGACGACCAGTCACCAAGGTGACGGTCCGTCAAGGCTGGCCGCCAAGTTTTACGCGGATTCTGTAAATTCTATTTTTGGGTTTATTTTCTGGACTACTATAAATACCCTATGTTAGGTTTATTTTATTATTCATTACCCAATTGTTTTAGGAGATTTTTAGTCTACTTTTGAGAGAAGGGAACACGCAAGAACACGTTTTCTTCTTCTTGAATCGTGTTCTTGATTGTTCTTGGGATCTTGGTTTTCTTGTTCTTGGATAATTGAAGCTTGTTTTCATTATATTGTAAGAATCTCTTTTCTCTTTATTATGAATATGAATTTCTTTTCTTTCCATCAAAGCATGATTAACTAACTTCCTACAACTCGGGTTGTGGGAGCCATGGCTAAAGTAGCGATATAGATTTCGGGTAGCGTAGGGTTCAATCTTTATGTTGTCACGTTGTTAATCATTCATCTATTAACGTTTTCTAGTGGTTGCAAACATTAGAACATGCCTAGGATTAATTTTCTTGAGTAAAGAGATTAAAACCGGGAAATTTGATTAACTACAAGGATTCGAGACTACCAACTCTCGTCTTATGATTAATGCTGTAACTAGATTAATCTACTTGATGTTTAGGATTGAAACAAGAAAGTTCACCTTTTTAAGTTCGAGAGAATAAAAAAGGAAATTCGTCTATTTGGTTGAGAAACGTTTAGACGATACCATGAATTCAATCACATCGTGACATGCATATAGAAAGAACCCGGTTAAGCCTCGAATCAAAATTGTTACGACGCCATGGTGAACACTTCCCTAGTTCACTCTCATATTGATTAATAATCGTGTTTTATTATTTTCTTTGGTTAAATATTGTTCACACAACTCCCCCCCCAATTTACCGGAAACTATCGACTACTAGTCATCTAATTCACAAACGACCTAATTTGCACCTTATTCCCTGTGGGATCGACCCCAACCTTGTTGGGTTCTATATTTGACAGCGACCGCTTACGCTTCGTATTTGGATTCGTAATTTGGGCGTATCAAATTTTGGCGCCGTTGCCGGGGAATACGGTTGTTTATTAAGTTTGGTGTGTTTATTTGACTCTTAGTCATATTTCCTGCTTTTATTTTTATTTGTTGTTTTTGTTTATTACAGGGTACATAGTTGTGCATGCCAAGTACCCGACGCTCGGGTGAACCAATATTACCCTACGACCCCGAGCTTGCAAGAACGATAAGGCGAAATATGAATGAGCAACAACAAGAGGAAGCGAGACTCGCTGCAGCTCAGCAATCCCAACAACGTTTGAATGCTGGTGGTCTTGAGGTCGACATTGAGTTGAATGATGAGGAGGTCGACTTAGATGGAGTTGGTGCCACGGGCGCTATTGCGTTTCCTCCGCTAGCACCCGGGGCCAAGTTTAACATCACTAGCACAATGATTCAGCTGTTGAATTTGAGAGGAGTGTTCCGTGTTGTTGCTGGTGATGATCCAAACCGGCACCTGATGAATTTTATGGGAATCTGCAAGTCGTTCGAATTGCCTGGAGTAAGTCAGACAACGATCAGGCTCTGGTTGTTTCCGTTGTCTCTGTCTGATGAGGCAGCGTTATGATTGACAGAGCTAACCCCCGACTCTATCACAACCTGGTGAGAGTTGAAAGGAGCTTTCCTAGAAAGGTTCTTTCCTCCCTCTAGGATGATACAGTTGAGGGATGAAATTAGCAACTTCAGACAACAACCTCATGAGGCGTTACATGAGACTTGGTTGCGGTTTAAGAAGAAGCTGACACAATGCCCGAACCATCAGTTGAACGACAATTTTTTGATGCAGACATTCTACAAGGCACTGAATTCAGCTACCAAGCCAACATTGGATAATGCAGCAGGTGGAGCGTTTATGGGTCTCACTTTTGCCGATGCCACAGCTATTTTGGACAGGCTCACCAAAACCAACAGGGCCTGGCATACACGTGATACAGAGGTAGCAGCTAGCACTTATGCAATTGGTATGTCAGCAGAGCAGCGCATGAAGGAGGAAGAGCGGGACCAAGATATGGCCCATCTGAAGACGCAAATGGACCTACTGACAAAGCATTTGTTGTCAGGAGGTATCGAAAAGGTGAAAGCTGTGGGTTCCCAAGGTAGAGCAGCAGAGTTTGAATCTGATGAGGAGGCAAATTATTTGGGTGGTTTCCAGGCCAACGGCCAAGGAAACCAAGGTCGGAACTATCAGAAGGACAACTACTATGAAAAAGCTGGCTATAGAGATCGTGATCAGGGGAACTGGAAGAATAACACTGATAGAGGTGGGTTATATATACCACCTGGTAACCGGGAAAGAGCTAACACCGAGACAGGGACGTCCAAACTAGAGAACATGATGGCTAAGATGCTGCTAAAAGTGGAATCGACCGAGTCCGCGGTAAATGAGATGAGGACTGAATTATCAACAATGAGTCAGGTAGTGGATTCACATTCCATCTCGATCAAGCAATTGGAACAGCAAGTGGGTCAAATCTCGGCATCTCTAAATCAAAGGAGGATAGGTACCTTGCCGAGTGACACCGTTCAAAATCCTAGGAAGGATGGGAGATGTATGGCGATCACTAGCGGTAAAATGTTACCAGAATCACATCCGGTAATTCAGACTCAAGGTGATGTTGCGGATGACAATGTGGCGGAGGATGCTACGCAAAGGCTCACAGATAAAAGCAAGGAAGTTAAAAAGCTTCCAACTATGATGCCTTGGCCACCACCTCCTTTCCCACAGCGTTTGAAGAAGAAAGCGGACGATAGCAAGTTCCTGAACTTCATGACCATGATGAAGGAGATATCAGTCAACATCCCTCTGGTGGACGCTCTTGAACAAATGCCCGGATATGCCAAGTTCATGAAGGACTTGATTACCAAGAAGAGGTTAGTAAGCTTTGAACCAGAAGATAACCTCCACCACTGCAGTGCTATTTCTTCAAGATCATTAGTGGAAAAGAAGGAAGATCCAGGTGCTTTTATTGTTCCCTGTACTATTGGGAAAATCACCTTTGAAAAAGCCTTATGTGATCTTGGTGCTAGCATCAACTTGATGCCGCTAGAAGTATACAAACAATTGGGTTTGGGAGTGCCCAAACCAACTACCATGAGGGTGCTAATGGCTGACCGTTCAGTAAAGCGACCAGTGGGAATATTGTCTGATGTGCTGGTCAAGGTTGGTAAGTTTATATTCCCGGCCAACTTTGTGATCTTAGACTGCGAAGTGGACTTTGACGTTCCCATAATCTTGGGACGACCATTGTTAGCTACTGCAAGAGTGTTGGTCGACATGGAAAGAAACGAACTGACGTTCAGATTAAACAATGAATTGGTCAAGTTTGATACGTGTAAGTTGATGAAGCAACCAAGAGACATGAGAGTGGTCGCGGTTATAGAGGTGGTTGATGAAGCCCCTGCGGAGTTGCATACTGAGGAGAAGGGTCCTGTCGAGACCCTAGCGGTTACAAGAATAAGGTTGCGATCGCAAGAAGGGAAACATGTCGAGGAAGGCGGTGAAAACAAATCAAGGAAGAGAAAACACCGCAAGAAAACCAGCAAAGAAAGAGTAAAGAAGCTGCCGCGACTAGCTACGGAGCCGATAAAAGAGGAAGTTGGAGCTCAACGAGATGGGGTAGCTGGCACCTATTCTATCAATTTCGCCTGCTTTGGAGACCCTGGCAGTCTCCAACATCATGCCAGACTCTGAGCCCCATGGACTTCACAGGTATTCCTTTCTCTCACAGCTTTAGTTTTCACATGTATGCGTTGGGGACAATGCATGAGTCTAAGTTGAGGGTGTTGGGTTACCTGTGAGTCTTTCACCATCGAGGGTTTTTGTTGCCGTGTTTCTGTTCCCTCCGGTGTGCTATCTAGTAGAACCGGCATGTTTAGGTTGTCGTTTAAATTGTAGTTATTTTCTAGTATCTATAGCAAGCATGGCGTTTTTTGTTGGAAAATGTACTAAAAGGAGCCCCCTCTGAAAAAGTTGATTTTGTACTTATGTTAGAAACGATTGACTGTCTGGATCCTTGAATGTCATTGTGTGGTTATGATTGGAATAAGTATGCTTAAGCCGAGCTGTTGTTTTGATAGTTAGTAGTGGTATGGTTTCTTGGTGCCAAGTGTGTGTGAGCATATTGTTATAAATTCTTACTCCGTGCATGCATCTAGAACTTTCCCGATCTATTTTGTTAAGTTTGAAGTTGGTTGCTTAGGAAAGGATCACAGGCCCTTTTTGTGTGCAGTCCACTTAGCCTATAAGACCATCCAAATGCAAATAATCCCTTTGATCCCTGTTTGAGCCATAATTGACCCTATTCTTTCAATAACCTGTCACCGTTCCTTTTTAACTTTGAATCTTTGTTTTGGCCCTAGTCCTCCCTTGGACATCGTGCACCTCAACTCAGGCAATCAGCCTAAGTTGAGGGTGGCTACTATAGAGGTAAATGATAAGAAAAATAGGATGGATAAGATTGGTTGTGGATAGAATGAAAGTTTCGGGTGTGTGTCTAAGAAAAGAAAGAAAAAGAAATAAAAAAGAGATGAAAAAGAATGTAAAAGAGATAAAAAGAATTGTCAAAATAAAGAGGCCGCACCTATAGCTAGAAAGAAGGGAATAAAAAGGTGAATAAGGATGGACAGAGTAAAGTTAAGTGGAAATAGTAGGTCGGTGATTCCAAGGAGGGTTTAGTCACTACTCCCCAAACGTATCCTACCTGCATCCGAAGCCTCATTACAAGCCTAAACAAGTCCTGTAGTGATCCTGAGTGGCTTTCTGAAAAACTAAAATAGAATAGTAAGGGCAAGCTTATGGCATCGCATGTGCATTGTTTGAACTCGTTTGTGAGTGTGAGCGCCTTACCTAGTCCTAAATCTTGTGTGTGGGACTTCTTTGTGGTGAGGGCACTAAGATTTCTGTATTATCTATTGACTGTCGGAATAGCTGTGCGTGAGTATGCATAAGATTCTATCATAACGGAATGACATGTTTGGATCCTTGCAAGTTAATGTTTCATACATTTGTGTGCTATTAGGGAGCTTGATTTAAAATTGAACAAGCATTAAATGACCATGAGTTGCTAGAGACACAAGTCTGTTTGCTTAGTTGAGTCGTCGTTTTGTTTTTGTTGTCATGTTGCTTGAGGACAAGCGAACGTTTTAAGTTGAGGGTGTTGATGTGCCGCCATTCTAAGGCACGTTTAGCCTCCTTTAACTAAGAATAATCGCGAGTTTTCAAGCAACCATCGTCGTTTTTGATGTTTTTATGTTATATTTGCAGAAAACGGAGACAAACGTAGGAAAGGAAGGAAATACGATCAAAAGAGCGCCTCTGGATAAGAGTGACGACCAAGGTGACGGCCAGTCACCAAGGTGATGGTCCGTCAAGTTGGCCATCAAGTGAGGCAACACCACTGCCTAGTGGTGACGGCCACTGTGATGGCCAGTCACCAAGGTGATGGTCCGTCAAGTTGGCCATCAAGTGAGGCAGCACCACTGCCTAGTGGTGACGGCCACTGTGATGACCAGTCACCAAGGTGACGGTCCGTCAAGGCTGGCCGTCAAGTTTTACGCGAATTCCGTAAATTCTATTTTTGGGTTTATTTCCTGGACTACTATAAATACCCTATGTTAGGTTTATTTTATTATTCATTACCCAATAGTTTTAGGAGATTTTTAGTCTACTTTTGAGAGAAGGGAACACGCAAGAACACGTTTTCTTCTTCTTGAATCGTGTTCTTGATTGTTCTTGGGATCTTGGTTTTCTTGTTCTTGGATAATTGAAGCTTGTTTTCATTATATTGTAAGCATCTCTTTTCTCTTTATTATGAATATGAATTTCTTTTCTTTCCATCAAAGCATGATTAACTAACTTCCCACAACTCGGGTTGTGGGAGCCATGGCTAAAGTAGCGATATAGATTTCGGGTAGCGTAGGGTTCAATCTTTATGTTGTCACGTTGTTAATCATTCATCTATTAACATTTTCTAGTGGTTGCAAACATTAGAACATGCCTAGGTTTAATTTTCTTGAGTAAAGATATTAAAACCGGGAAATTTGATTAACTACAAGGATTCGAGACTACCAACTCTCGTCTTATGATTAATGCTGTAACTAGATTAATCTACTTGATGTTTAGGATTGAAACAAGAAAGTTTACCTTTTTAAGTTCAAGAGAATAAAAAAGGAAATTCGTCTATTTGGTTGAGAAACGTTTAGACGATACGATGAATTCAATCACATCGTGACATGCATATAGAAAGAACCCGGTTAAGCCTCGAGTCAAAATTGTTACGACGCCATGGTGAACACTTTCCTAGTTCACTCTCATATTGATTAATAATCGTGTTTTATTATTTTCTTTGGTTAAATATTGTTCACACAAACCCCCCCCCAATTTACCGGAAACTATCGACTACTAGTCATCTAATTCACAAACGACCTAATTGGCACCTTATTCCCTGTGGGATCGACCCCAACCTTGTTGGGTTCTATATTTGACAGCGACCGCATACGCTTCATATTTGGAGTCGTAATTTGGGCGTATCAGTGGTGCTAAAAAACGTCGTTGCCAGGATAGTTTCCAAGGTTCTCAGACTCGAGGTAGGGGATTCTCCACCATAGATAGGTTCCATTGCTTCTTATCTACCAGGATTGTTTCAGTTCCTCCACAAGTTCAGAGGATGGTTGTACAGGACATGTTGGGCTTAGTGGACATGGTATGGGTCAGATTCTTTGAGGTTTGCATTCAGGGTATATAGGCCGTGGTGGCCGGTCAGGTTCAGTGAGAACTTCTCACTCGTATGCATCCATTGGGATTTACTTTCAATGTATGGTACGTGGACACTTTGCTAGGTATTTCCCCACATTCGTGTATCCCAGTCAGCCTGGTTGTTATGATTGTTTAGAGATATGTCACCTTTATAGAGCTTGTCCCCAGCGTGGGATGGTTGAACCTTTAGCTTTGACTACTCAGTCCAGATTTAGGTCCCATCAGTCCAATGCCCCTCTTGGTGGGCCAGAGGTAGAGGTTCTTGACATCGTTTCTCCAGGTAAGGTTTTTGTTACCTTCGGCTTGTGATAGTACTTCTCGCATTGTAATTCTATCCCCTCTATCGTATATTTGCTTATATGCCTACCTGCTACTTGTTTATTGTTTGACTACTTGAGTTGTAGTATCTACGCGTGTATTTTTTCTTGGTAGATTGTTCCTTAGTAGTGGAATGGGGGGTGAGTTATCCTTGTAAGATGTTCACCCAAAGTTGTAGCTCGTGGGTACTTCTTGTTAGTTTCTTTTTTGGTTGATTCTAATCCGAATTTTGTTGTGGATCTAGACTTGTGTTGAGTCTTCCCTTTTGAGCGATTCTAGATGGTTATTGCCTAGGTTGTTATCTAGCGTGGCTAGAGGTCCTTTTGTTTGTTTGGTATGGAACCGGTGGTTATGCCAGAGTTTGAGCTTCTGTCTTAAGTTGAGAGATGACGGTTATGCTAGCGAGCATAGTTTGGTTTTGTTTTTTGGGTGATTAGAATATATCCTCTTTGTTTGGTTGGTTTAGAAGGTTGGCAGGTATATGGGTGGTTCCCATAGTCTCCCTCAGTTTCGGGTCCGGTTGGGTTGTTTTATTTTTTCCCTAGGTCCAATTGAGACGAATTTCGATCGTAGTTCTCAAGTTGAATTTTTGATTTTGGTTTTGTGGTTGAGCTTTTGGATTTAGCATTGTGGCTAAGTGTTGACCATAGCCTGGTGGTTGAGTTATATTTGTATCAGTTTGGGTAAATTGGGCATTCAGCCCATTCTTCTTCTGCCTTTTTGAGTTTTGGTAATATGATTGTGGGAGTTAAGGTAATGGCTCCGGATTTTATTTAAGAAAGAGTTTGTAAGGTTCAGTATATGCTAAAGAAGGGTTTTGTTTAGTTGAAAAAGAAGGGAGATGGCGCCTTGATTATGCTTTTGTGTTTTAATAGTTGACTGAGGTGGCGACCGAGAGTTTGCTTTGGCTTGTATGTTGGTGACTTGCATCAATCGAGTTTACGTTGCGGTGTTATTTCCTTTGACAGATTCGAGGTCAAAATTATTTCTAGCCTAAGAATAAGGTAGTGGTCATTCCTAGTATTACCTTTGGGAGTTTATTGCATCGACCTTAGCTTCCTTGTTATCTTCATTGGGGGAGACAAGTTTCAGTAGCATCCACGGATTGGGCAGCTTGCATATTCAGAGCCTAGTGGGCTCTGTTACCTGACTGTTCGTCGATAGTGTATGGGTCTGCTTATACTTTTCCACAGAGGCATTGATTGGCAATTGAGATTGAGTTTCAGAATCGTGGGCTAGCAAACTACTCGAGGTGGTTCGTGGTTGATTCTCTTCGGTTGCAACTTCTTAGGTTGGAAGGAAATGAGTTCAGATAACTTAACTTTCCCATCTTTAGTTGTGAAGTGACAGTTGGCCTTGGACACCTAGTCCTTGGTTAACCTTTGAGTTAGGCTGGACATTCCAGATTTCAACAGTGTTCTAGTTAGTACGAGGTTCCTTCTACCATGGTTGGATAGACTCAGTGGTTTAAGTCGGAGATTTAGAGGTTGTGTATGCTTTATGTGATTAGGTTGTGCGGGTTGAGGCTATTCTGGAGTTCTAATGATACTTAGGGACTGGTGGTCATCGTTCTTTTGCCGAGAGTTTGGAAGCTTGTTTGGTTGATTCTTCCAGGGTTGTCTTTTATGTGGAGTTCCAGTGTTGGTTAGACTCGACCAGTATGGACTAGAAGTTTGGTATGATATATGCATCAAAATGGTTGGTTTGTGTGCAGAAACAGTAGAGTGATTGACTCGAGCCAAAGAGGTGTGTTGAAGGTGTATGTAAAAAAATTCTATGGCTAGATGGCAACTTTGAACCCCAGGAACCTTTTTCTTTTTCCTTAGGGGTGTTTTGACTTGATATTCGTGGTGATGTGGACTTCTTCCTGAGGTGAGGGTTATATGGCGATTTCAAATCCGAATGGTGTTTGAGTGTTCTTAGAGTTTGGAGCTTAGCTAATGATTTCAAACTTCATGGTAGGCTTACCACACTTCTTGCAGGGTCTTGGTATTTGTTTGGGTCTGTTGGGCAAGTTGCCCTGGTTCATTCGCTTCCAGTTAACTCAGACTTGGCACAGTTCAACAAGGTTGATTTCGTTCTACAGTTTGGAAGTTTCCCCGTCAACACATAGTGTTCATACATGGCTTTCCAAACCATGGTGTGCAAAATTCAGTCGAGTTCAGATGGTTGGTTCAGTCGGGTTCAGATGGTTGGTTCAGTCGGGTTCAGATGGTTGGTTCAGCTGGGTTCAGTTATCGAGTTTGATGTTAGCAAAAATGTTCGTTCATTGATTGATGGTCAGTCGGGACAGGTAACTCCAGTTTTTGACGATATGCTTCGGATTGTTATCTTTGATGGCAAAGTCTAGTAGGCTATAGCTTGGTTTGGAATGAGTTTGAGTAAAAAGGGTGAATTCGTTTGTGGTAGAGTATAAGTGAGAACTATGGATCTCCAGTGTGCCAGTTGATGCTTCGAGGGTGGTTTGAGTGTGCGACTTATGTGAAGCTTCATGTTTGTGGTGCAAAAGGATTCAGTTCAGAATAAAAGGATTTGGCAGATTAGTGGGTTCATGAGTTAGAGTTTTGGTTGTTGGCTTTTCTGGTAAACTTGGTTGTGGTTTTGAAGATTCGAGTTCTGTGTGTGGGTCGCCTTGCTTCTCTAGTTTTGGTGCGGTGTCGATGCTTTCTGGTTGTGATTCTCGAGGTTCAGATTGGGTTGGCAGACCCTTGGAGTTTTGGAGTTTAAGTTTGGAATCTAGCTTGGGTAGTAAGGAGTTTAGGCTTGGTTTCTTTTCGTGGTTTCATTCTGTTGGGTATCATCCGGTCGAGGAGGCTACCCGGGTTGTCCAAGAGAGTAGTGCAGGTTTCATATCCACTGTTCTTAAATCTCTAGTGTCTCCTTCTTTCCTGACTTTCGGAGACAAAAGTCTTTTTAGTAGTAGATGATGTAATGACCCTTCCAGTCATTTACGCATTTTCTCCTTTCTTGTACTGTTAGAGCTTGCCTGTAGTGGCCCCAAGTCATTTATAGATTACTGGAACCGGTAGTTTGGTGTCTGGGCTGTTTGTTTGGTCTTTTTGGTTGTTCCTTGTTTTAGAGCTTTAGACTTTTGAAATTATTGACTTTAGTCAACATTCTTGGTGAACGTGCTCGGAATCAAATTTCAACAATTTCGTTAGCTCCAGAGCTTGGACTTTGGTCTAGAGGGACCTTTTGTCTGGATCCGGGAGCTTTCCAGCTTTGAATTCTCTCTCATTCTGTGTTTTTAGGCCAGTTGGGCTTGCTTGGTTGACTTTGGTCAATATTTGGAGAAGACGGCCTCGAATGGAAATTCCGTCAGCGTTGTTAGATCCGGAATGTCGAGTTTAGGCTAGAGGGACTATTAGTTTGGGTGCCGAGGCTTCCGGACTTGATTGCGGCCCTTGGGTTCCATTTTTGGAATTGTTAGCCTAAAGGTTGATTTTGGGCGTGGGGCACACTTTTCATTAAATCAACCTCCGATGGGATTTTTGTCGATTCCATTGGATCCGGAACACCGTTTCTAGTCGAATAGCTCAGCTCATTTTTATTCGCGGGACCCCAGATGCATTCCCGGGGACCCAAAGTGTGAATTGGCATTGCTGGTTGCTGGTGTGGCACCAGGGCACCGCCTGGGCCGCCCGTGCACGCCATGGGCCACCCCTGCGCCTTGGCTGGCCACTTTAAATAGTTGTTGGTAGCTTCATTTTCATGTTTTACTCCCATCTTCAAACTTCGATTTCTCCTCCGTTTTAGCTCTAAATTACACCAAATTTTCACCTGCTCATCCCCATTTCTTGGAGGAATAATTGTGTCACTACCCAGACTATCATGAGTGACACCCACCCAACCCCCGAACGAGCGAACCATCAATGACCCAGAACTTAACCGTTCTAACAGCTCAAAACTAGTGCAATAAAAATAAACTAGCATAAATATCAAATCAACCAACACTATTATAAATAAACCTGCCGAAATCCCTCCCTAGAACCTAAAAGCTATCGTACCAAAACACTACCAAAATCTAAAATGTGGGGATGCAACCCCAAAATCAGCAAGAGTCTAAGCCCGAAACAAGTGAGCTATAACTGAAAATGAAAGAGACCAAGGAAGCTCGATCGAAGCAGCTCACCTTTGATACCTGGAAATGCTAGGACTACAAATAAGGTCGCCTGTCAGCCGCTGGAAGATTCCCTGTACTCACAAAAAGAAACGCAAGTGCAGAATCAGTACACAACCACCGTGTACTGGTAGGATCATCAGCCACTTCCAAATAAGCAATATATGAACAGTACAATAGCCAAGTAGAAGTACAGGAAATATGTAAACAAGCCAACATGTATCCCTAGACTACAAGTCTCTTCCTAGCTTGTCCCCACATGTACCCCACTTTCACCACCCTAATCAACAACCAACAATAACCAATAAATATGTCGCTTTTCATAGTCCGGACCCACCTTGGGATCCCCCTAAACAACACCTAAGTGTTAAACATGCAACCCGGTCTACACCAAGACCAAACTCACAGACCAATAATAATAACCCGGCCTCTCAAGGACCATATGCAATATCACAAATCATAAACACAGCTCGGTCCACTCATGGAACAAAAATTAAATGCATAATGTAGATAAGTAAACAAGTACCAGGCGTGGTACCCAAGCCAACCAGTTAGTATCCCATACCAGGCGTGGTACCCGAGCCAACAATTTGTTATCCTGTCGCCTGGTACACGAGCCAACCGAATGTCACACAAAATACACAGTCACAAACAATGGACAATCAAACTTGTAAATCAACAAGCAACAACACCTAGTTCATTTCACAAGACTAATAACAGGTCCCTTAGACATTCCTAAATCATTCCCTAAGCATGCAACACATACAACACTTAGACAAAAGTACACAAACGTACAACGCATACAGGAATCAATAACCATCACCTACCTCGAATTATTCAAGCTCTACAGTGCCGGAGCTTTCCCTTTTTCAGGATCCCTTTCTTGTTCTTGGTCAAGAAACAAACGCACAAGAACTATAGTAAATTAATTGGCCTAAATTACCCGGATTATACAAAATCCCAATCCCCAAGCCAAATCATGATCATTCCACCCTTTTTCCGGGATTTCCTACCATTAATTCATCTATTCGTACCATTTTTAACGGATAAATTTATAGAATTAAGGTCACATGATCATAATCCGATGAAATAACAATACCCAAGAACTTCTTCACCTTGGAATTCGCTTTTTCCCGGATTCTACCATCCTAGATCATTCCAAACCTTTCCCCAAGTCTACCTCTAGCAATTCTATAACATAGGAAAAATAGTACGAAGGTTGGGGAGTAGAATCCTTACCTTTAGGATTAAAAACGATGGAAAACGGAGGAAAATTGTCCAAAATTGCCTTGCCCTTCTCCAAAAACTTCTTTGTTGAAAACTGACTATTTTGGGGAAGTTTCTGCATTAAATCCCATCACTCTCTGCTACAGCAGTTCGCTCCGCTATAGTGGTACCGCCGTAGCGGAGTCGAGTACTATGGCGGAGGCTGATCGATGTTGACTTCCGCTGTAGCGACATTTTCTCTGCTATGGTGGAGGTCGCTATGGCGGTGTGTCAACCGCTACGGTAGTTGACACGGGACATAAAGTCCCTCAAATTGCCCCATTTTACAACACTTATTTATCCGACGTCCCAAACAACCCCTTCATGTCAACCTTGATAACGGGAGTCTACTTACCCGAATTTGATTCCAACAAGTACCCCAGACTCCTTTATGTCTTAGCTAAATGAAAAACTATCTCAAATCAAAACACTTAATCCAATCCTTACCCGGATTGCCCTAGACTATACCTCACTCCAAAACTGATCGAGATTAGCCTAGCCCAGAATTTCAAACTCCCAAACCCAAATTTTTCTAACTCTAAAGATTGGCACGAATGGTTTACCCATAACTATGGACCCAGTCATTACAACAGATACCAATTTACCCATCGTTCGTACCTGAATGATCCAACCCAAAAATACAGAAAGTAAAGAACAAAAAGAGTAGTACATGTATCCTCAAACAAGTTAGGGTACTTGTCCCGCATGTCCTTATAGGTTTCCCAAGTGTCTTCCTCAATCGGATGATGCTTCCATTGAACCTTTACCATACTGATCACCTTTGTCCTTAATTTTTGGACATCCCGATCAAGAATCAAAACCGTTTCCTCTTCATAGCGAAGATCCTTATCAAATAAAACCTCATCCCACTTTATGATGTAGTCCCCATCCCCATGGTATCACTTTAGCATGGATACATGGAATACCAGATGGACACCCGACAAACTGGGCGGCAGTGCTAATCTGTAAGCCACTAGCCCCATAATCTTAAGAACTTCAAAAGGTCCGATGAACCGAGGGTTGAGCTTTCCCTTCTTGTCAAAACGCATAACTCCCTTCATTGGTGACACTTTCAATAGCACTTGTTCACCAACCTGGAAATCCATGTCCCTTACCTTGCGATCCGCATATTCTTTCTGCCTGCTTTGGGTCGCTAGCAACTTGGTTTGAATGCCTCTTACCTTTTTTTGTGCTTCCCTTACCAAGTCCACGCCCATAGGCTTTACATCACCTTCCTCAAACTACCTTATAGGTGATCTACAACCCCTCCCATATAGGGCCTCAAATGGTGCCATATCGATACTGGAGTGGTAGTTTTTATTGTATGAGAACTCGCACAATGGTAGAAACTGGTCCCAATGACCCCCGAAGTCAATCACACATGCTCTCAGCATGTCCTCCAATACCTGAATTGTCCTCTCCGACTAACCATCAGTCTGAGGATGGAAGGTTGTACTAAAAGTGAGCTGTGTACCCAACTCTTCATGTAACTTACCCCAAAACTTAGAGCTAAACTGCATACCCCTGTCTGAAATGATGGACAGTGGTACCCCATGATGTCTCACAATATCTTTCACATAAATCTTAGCCAATTTCTGAGAATTGTAATCCACCCTGACCAGAATGAATTGAGCTGACTTGGTCATCCTGTCGACAATGACCCAAATAGAATCATACTTCCCCAAAGTCTTGGGAAAACCCACCACAAAGTCCATCGCTATCTTTTCCCACTTTCACTCTGGAATGGGCATCCTCTGTAGTAGTCCTTCAGGTCCTTGGTGCACATATTTTACCTATTGGAAATTTTGATATTTGGACACAAACTCAGCTATGTCCCTTTTCATCCCGGGTCACTAGTAAAACTGCCTCAAATTCCTGTACATCTTGGTTACACCTGAATGAATCGAATACCATGAGCCATAAGCCTCTACTAACACTTTCTGAATGATTTCATCAACTTGAGGAACAAAAATCTTTCCTTTGAAATTTAACACGCCTCAGAATCCAATGTGGCATCCCCGGACTCTCTGGATATTGCCTTGCTTCAAAGCCTGCTCAACTGCGAATCCTGAAACTGTCTGGTCTTTATCTCTTTTATGAATGTGGATTTGACCTCACTACCGGCCAATACTCCACCCCTTTCTGAGATACCCAAGTGCATGAACCTAGATTCCTAGGCCTGAATCTCCCTTGCCAGAGGTCGCTTGGACACCCCCAAACAAGCTAAACTGCCCATGCTAACTGCCTTCCGGCTCAATGCGTCTGACACTATATTAGCCTTACCCGGATGGTACTGAATGGTCAAATCATAGTCCTTTAACAACTCCATCTACCTTCTCTGCCTCATATTCAAGTCCTTCTGAGTGAAAACATACTGCAGACTATGATGATCATTGAACACCTCACACTTGACACCATAGAGACAGTGTCTCCAAATCTTGAGTGAAAACACCATCGCTGCCAACTCTAAGTCGTGGGTTGGGTAATTCCTCTCATGAAATTTCAGTTTCCTGGATGCATAGGCTATCACATTCTTGTCCTGCATTAACACATCACCCAAACCCGAATGTGAAGCATCACAATAAACAATAAAGTCCTTACCTTAAATCGACAAAGACAAAATAGGAGTCGTGGTCAAAAGTGTCTTGAGCTTTTGGAAGCTCTCCTCGCACTTGTTGGACCACACTAATGGTACCTCTTTCTAAGTCAGCCTTGTCAAGTGAGTAGCAATAGATGAAAAATCCTTGACAAACCTACGATAGTAGCCTGCGATCCAAACAAAATTCCTTACTTCAGTCACAGAGCTAGGCCGGACCCAACTCTTGACTGGCTCAATCTTCTGGGGATCCACTATCTCCCCCTTTTATGACACCACATGCCCTAAGAATGCGACCAAAGTCAACCAAAATTCACCCTTGGAGAACTTCGCATAAAGTTTTTGGCGCCTCAACAATTCCAACATAATACAGAGATGTCTAGCATGCTCCTCCCTACTCTTGGAGTAGATCAAAATATCATAAATAAAAACAATGATGAACGAATCCAAATAAGCTTTAAACATACCATTCATCAAACTCATGAATGCCGCCAGTGCATTAGTCAACCCAAACGACATCACTAAGAACTCGTAATGCCCATACCGAATTTGAAAAGCAGTCTTAGGAATGTTATCAGGCCTAATCTTCAACTAATGATACCCTGACCTCAAGTCGATTTTTGAGAACACAGATGCATCCTGTAACTGGTCAAACAATTCATCTATACGGGGTAAAGGGTACTTATTCTGGATGGTCACCTTATTCAATTGCATGTAATCTATGCACATCCGCATACTACCATTCTTTTTCTTCACAAACAAGACCGGAGCATCCCAAGGTGAAGCACTGGTATAGATGAATCCCTTATCTAGGAGTTTCTGAATCTGAGTCTTAAGTTCCCTTAACTATGCCGGAGCCATACGATATGGAGGAATAGAAATTGGGCGAGTGCCCGGCTCCAAGTCAATACAAAAATCGATATCCTTGTCCAGAGGCATACTGATAAACGCTCAAATCATACTCCCCAAATATGGAGGCACGTCGATCATCAAGCAAAACACATTTATAAGTACCCAACAAGTGTCGGGGTCGTACCCACAGAGACTTGATGCTATCTAAATAAAGATTGTATCGAAATGAGTTCACAAGGAGAGTAAATGTTCAGAATACAAAAGTAAAGGTTGGGGGAATTGGGATTCTGTCACTACAATCACAATTCAAATTTAAAGAAAGTAAGTAAAATGGGTGTATCAAATTGAAAAGGCAACTAGGGATGTGTATCCAATGGGGCTTTAATGTGGGATAGGGTGTTTATCAATTCACACTTATTCTCGCTTATTGACATAAGTAGCATTGGTCATGAGTATGGTTGTTTATCTCTCGATCAACAACCATATATTCGATAATCCCAGTAAGAGCATCATCGGTCAAATTATCAGGCAACCAATATCCAACTTGGGGAGGTCACACTATCTCTAGCTTAGACCCTTAAATGGGTGATTTCGTCGATAAGAGCTATTTATAGCCTTAAATCTTAATGGAGTTCCAAGTTCCCCACTAGTAATCTCACATCCGCAACTATGAAATTCTCTTTCAAATAGCAACATAGTTAAGTAATGAAAATTAATGTTTGCAACCACCAATTTTTAGATTAAAACTTTGTGAAACTACTAGACCCATGTCAAATAAGAAATTATAAGCAAGAATAAACAACATCCACACCTATTTATCAAGCACCCATTATCAACACTTCCCTAGACAAATGAAATCAGAAACTCATAGCAAAGGAGAGAGATATACCGAATGGTTTAGTCAAAATCCTCTTCATTCAAGCTTAATTTAAAGTTCTAAGCTCAATTTGAGTACACAAATGGTTAACCAAGAGAATGGATTCAAACCATCTTCTCTTTGGAGAGGAAAACTTGTTCTCAAAGGTAAAAAGCTCTTCAGAATGTTTTGGACTGAACAATGTTATTTACAATTGTGCCTAAATTGGCCTTTTATACTTCCCCAAAATGTCACTAATATTTAGGACAAAATTTCCCTTCGGGTGGTGGCGATGTGATATGCGGTTCGCACGTCATGATGTGTGCGTCGCACACTGTCTTTAGTTGGTCCAGTGACTTCAGCTCATTTTGGAGGCTTCATGCGAAGAAGGTGCAATTTGCACCTTGGGTTGAGCGCATCGCACAACGACCGCACCCCTTAGCAGATTCTTCAGTGACTTTTGCATATCCATGTGGTAGGGTTGCGTTCCATATCATGGCTTGTGCGTGTTACACGGGTACCATATCTCAGGCCAAATATCCATCTTTTCCGATCCTTCCACACTTCACTCCTTTTGAGCTCTTTTTGGGTCCATTTCCTTGTTTTTCATCACTACTCAAAAGTACCTGCATAGACATCAATAAAGGCCATAAGAACCTCTAAATCTATTCAAAACATATAATTCATGGATTTAGGCTCAATAGTTGGTAGATTACCGACTTATCAGACCCCCAAACTTGAACTATTGCTTGTCCTCAAGAAAGATACTCACAAGGCAAGAATGAATTATGCTCTAAATTCAATCAAGGCACAAAATACTAATCTATACTAAAAATTTAGAAAAAAGAATAAACAAAAGACTCAAGTACGATGCTCATCTCAATTTGAACCACCACAAACTCAAGGCAATTGCTCATTTTTCTTAAAAAATCTTTTCCAAAAGGACTTCATTTCTCATTCAAACCCAAGGGAATTTTTTCATTCAAAAGAATACATTTAATCTTCTCAAGTCATTGTCATGGACCATCAAGGTTTTCATCGAGATTCGCCACACAACTTGTCTCATTCATTTCCCTCAATTGAAATAGAGACTTCATGTTTCAATTCGAGTGCATGATGCCACTCACCACAAGAGAGAATCCCACTCACAATCAATCAATTCTCAAAACAACAGGAATATAGGAGAACCAAGAAGACTCTCACTCTCTCAAGGAAGTTCAAGTGCATACGCATCAAACCATAGGCTTGCTCATCATGTAAATCGCCACTAATGTAAGGTAGCCAAGCTTGAAATCACTAAGAACTTGCGAGTTACGATGATGGCTAGGGCTAAGGTGAGGATTTCATTTGGTTCAAGTGACTACACCTCCCTAATGCTCTTTGTTCTCATTTTGAACACCGCTCACATTTTGAAATTTCAACTTCACCTTATTTCTCCCTCACACAACCCAAGCTTCTCCTTTCCAATCATGATCATTCGACTCCTTGTATCACCTTCATTTTGTAGCACCTATTTTTACTTTCCATTTTCGCTCATTGGATTGACTTATGAAGAAATTTTCAATTCAAACCGAAGGTGCTACCTTGCATTTGAAGTGCATTCCTTTTTCTTCTCCTTATTTGATCACATACATCCCCAAACTTAGGTATTTGCCTATGTTGTCTTTTCATTTCCCCCCCAAACTTAGGCTTTAGCCTACATTTCACTTACAAGCAATTAGGGAGGACGGGTGCCAAGAAAGAGATTCAAAAGGTTCAAGGTGTTAACAAGGTGCCAAAGAACGATTACAAGCTCAAAGGAGTTCACTAGGATTGATGTTATGGGAAGTCATTTGGGTGAAGTGGCTATCAAAAAGGGCCTAAGCTCATATTCCAAGCTCGGTCACACCTAAACTTTCACCTTGAATCACATTCAGGGAAAGTTATAGATGGCACACATACATGAGAGTCAAGGTAAAATCTCACCACGCAAGGCATCACGCCACAAGACTTCTTTCATTAGTCTCAAAATAAATTGGGACAAATGATTTTCAACAAGCTATTCCGAGTTTGTTACACATTCATTTGTGAGTCAATCAAGCCAAAGCAAGAGTGTGCAAGTCATGACAAGAGAATGATTTTCCTCAAAAAATTCATTTCCCTTCTTCCTTTAATTTTCAAAAGCAATTTTCTAAGAATTTTTTTCCGGTGGGCCCAGTTCGAGACAAGTAACTACGGACTCAATTTAAAAGTAAAAATTGGCATTTTCCCTTAAGAAAGTCGCCTCTCAATCTATCATAGGGAAACACCATCCCGGTTCGACACAAAACCAAAAGAAAAGAAAAAGAAAATAATCATAAACTTTTGCTCCTTGGGAAAGAACCGTGGTATTAAGAAAACCCTTGGAGTTTATTGCTAAACTACTATTAACAAGGCGATATCTAATTGTGCGCTTATGATTCAATTAAAAACAAGCCTCGGTATAGGCCTTTAGCGCATTTGTAAAGAACGGGTAGTAAGACAATGGGGCATGTAAGACCAACCCAGCAACACAATCTCGACAACAAAAATCAAGCCCAGCGAGGGCGCCAATAAGCTCAAAATAAAAACAAAAGCAAAAGGCACAGCAAGGGCAATAAGCATCACAATCATCCAAAATATACCCGACAAGGGCCAAATCAAATCTAGCAGAACTAAAATGTCAACAAGGCTCGGCAAGGGCAATAAAAATAATATCTCAAGCGCAATTACGGGCACCCAATAAAAAGCAAGTAAAGCCACCCCCTCCCCATAAAAAGAGCATTGACCTCAATGCTAATAGCTTAAGGGAAAGAAAGTGGAACTCCCTGGAGGACTAGGCCTCATCATCATCATCATTTGCAGTTGTCCCCTCATCTGATAATCTTCCACCCGGGCTAGCACCACCCTTTTGGGAGTGCACAGTAAATTTGGAGTCTCAGAGAGCCCTCTAAAAGTCAGGATTCTGATCATCATCCAACTCTTGATCCTCATTTCTAGGTTGTACATCATCATCATCCGCATAGGCTACAAACAAGTTGTCCAGGGGTCCGAGAATGGAACGAGGTGGAGGAAAGGTGGTCAAATCTGTTTCTACCACTGGAGCTTTACCTTTGGCCTTGCCAATATCTTTCCAAAGTGTTGTGATCACCCCTTCAATGAGATATACCCTCTTGCACAGTGTGTTCAAGATATCCACTACCCCTTACACTGCAGTCTTGATAGCTCTGTTTATCATACCGGGTACTTTGGTGGCTAGGTCAGCAAGCTGCAGCTCATGGCTATCTGTTTTGTCCACCAAGTCTTAAAGGCCAGTTTTGGTCATTGAGGGAGCGGGGGCATGTGTACGTGCCTCAAAAGTAGCCCAGGAGGGAGATGAAGCATCTACGCCAACATCAAGCTCATCACTACCAACTTCCCCCAACTGCTCAATCCTTTGCCTTTTAAACCTGGGGGCGTCCCTGTCTATTTTCTTGTCAAGGTCGATGGCCCCAATAGCATGAGTGAACTCATCACAACTGAGGGTGGGGACATCAGCCCTAGCATAAAGCTTAGTAATCAACACCAGGAAGGGGAAAGAATCATTTCCTTGATGAGCTTTTCTCCTTATCACAATAGCTACTAGCTCCCCAAAATTAACAGGGTCCCCCGCCATAATAGCCGCAATCAGAATGGCCATATATTGAGTTATTTTATGATCATTTTGGGAAGGCAAGAAGCGATTACAAACAAGATCATACCAAAGATGATCTTTGAAGATCAGGAACTTCCTTGGAATGTCTCCCCCCATAGTGGACCAAATAGGGACACCCTGAGCAATGACATGGGTTGTTTCATGATAAGGCTATGGCTTCGTGGCCAACCTAGCTAAGAGTGCTGGGGCAGGTGCAAGGGTGACTCTAGTAGATGGCATTAATGGCAGTGGGAGTGACATAAACTTTCTTGCCCCGAACAACAGAATCCAAGTTTAGGAACTTATCCTTGTTCCCTTTGTAGCCCTTGGAGTTCTGTGTGGCTTGATATGCTACAAAGAATTCTCAAACTATCTCCTCGTAATACCCACCAAGCACATCTTGGAATGGTTGCCACTTTCGATCGGAAAATTGATGGTGCAAGTTGGGAGCTCATCTCTAACTTCCCCCAAGTTAAAACTCTGCTCCACATTGAAGGATCTGTCCTTGTCCCGCTTATAATAGGCTTTCATGCCTTCCACCCCGAACCGGAGCCTTACTTCTTCTACAGCAGACAATATCCTTGGTTGGCCTCCCATGTTTATCCTGCTAGAAGACATATTCTGCATCCATAGAATGTGAGCCAAAATAAAATAAAAAGCTAAAAAGAAGTTAACAAACTAAAAAGGTTGGAATGCAATGGACTAGAAAAACCAAGTAGGTGACTGAAGGCTTGTGCGGGCCACATGCGAAATGCACCAGAAGGAGTGCACGTCGCATGTGCTATCGCACAAGCTTACAGAATCCTACAGGGATTTTTCATTGAGGTGCGAAGCTGGTGAGAAAAGCACCATCTAAAGTGTGTGTCACATCATGTGTCACCCCTTCGAAGAAGTGCTGGGTTTCTCTTTTCATTCATGGTGCGATGCCTAGTGCGACCCGCACATCAAGATCTATGCATCACACACAAAACGCACAAAGGAACAATTAGAATTTTTGGTTCCATATGTTCTTGTGAATTCCGCATGTAATCAGTAGAGCAAGATGTGCTTAGGCACTTGGCACCATGTAACAAACCAATCAAATTAAACAAGGGGGATAAGGGATATTATGACCACTACATCTGGGTACTCAGACTTCTATGGATTTCCATTAACAACCACAACAAGCAAGCAAAGAACTTAACGACTTCCCTTAATATGGACGTTACCCCGTCTATCATTGATAACATCAAGCCCTTACTTGCAAAAATTGTCACCAACAAACTTAGCAATAATTAACCCCTCCCTGCACAAGATCATACACCCAAAGATAATTTAAACAATGAATCATGGGCATACAAGTAACAAAATTCAGCCCTAATAATCGATTTTCAACAAAAACCTTGTGACTAACGATGATTTTCCCTTAAGAACGACGTCACCCAATCTATCATCGGGCCAAACCATTCGTCAATCACAAGTGGGTTACTTAGACTTCACCCCAAACTCAGATTTCAAGGATAAAAGTTTCTACCAATGAATATGCATTAACACAATTCAAGTTCTACCAAGTTGAAAGTAAGCAAAATCATCAATACAACTCAAAATTGGGGACCCAAAATTTTTGGATCTTACCCAAAATTAACATGGCAATTCTAATAAGCATGCTTCACAATATGAGTTCCCAACCTTCCTAAAAACTAGTATTTAACATTGGGGAACTCACCACAAGTGAAGATTAGGTGGAGAGAAGTGAAAATTGAAGCTTTTTATAGTGCAACAATGGTGACCCAATCAACTCGCCCAAGGAGACGATGGCGACAATGGTGGTGGAGTGGTGAAGATGGTTGGATGAGGGAAGGGAAAGATTTTAAGGGAGTTTGAGGGATTTAAAGAGAATTTTAGGAGAGAAATTGTGAAGTTTGGAAAAAAGATGGTGGAAGATGAAGAAAGAGGCAGTTTTAAGAAGAAAAAGGAAAAGAAAAGTCGGTCGGGTCATCTTCGGGTTGGGTCGGTCAATGGGTTAGGTCAATTAAAATTAAAATTTACCTCTTGTGCTCCGCGACATGCGATTCACACCAGCCTTGGTGCATATCGCATGGCATTTCACACATCGCCCTTTTTCTCTCATGGGTTTGCCCAGGCTTCTGGTCTGCCATGCGAAGGAGGTGCAACACGCACTTGGGCTCGTGCGGGCCGCATGGCCCAGCACACATTGCCTCCAATTTTTCAACTTCCTTCCAGGCATTTGCGATGAGCTTTGTGACACACATAATTTCTCATGCGATCCGCACAGTACGCTGCACAGCCCATGTTTTCACTTGTCCATGTTTCTACTCCATGCATTCCCTATAAACACACCAAAAATAACAAAAGATAACCAAAAACAAAGTAAGGAAACATGGGTTGCCTCTCAAGCAACGCTTGATTTAACGTCACGGCTCGACGATACTACCTCAAATCACTCGTTCTTTGGATTGGTGATGGTATCACTAGGAAACATCCCCTTCATCCTCGAGTTCATTTGGCTTGATAGGCACGGTTTGGTGAAAAAGTGTTGAAACTTCACTCTTTAGCTGACTCACTCCAGTATTTGTCATATCCACCTTCTTGAGAACTAAGGACAACATGTCCTCTATCTTGGAATAAACGAGGTTGCTTATGCCCGATTGGTAGAGAGTGTCCGCTTTGTTCAGAGGTATATAGGGATTTGAGCTCTGGTGATTGAAATAATCACCATCTTTGTGTCTATCTCTCCAATTTTTGTCCCTTTCCTTATCTCTTATCCAAACTTGGTTCTCTTCTCTTGGGCGATAATACTCGGGATGAGAACCCGTTGACACAAAGCATAATTTACCATCAACAGCTATCATCAGCTCATCATCACTCGCTTTGATTTTTGATGTACTCACAGTATTCACCACTTTCGCACCACCTACGCCCATTACATGCTTGGCCATCAAGTCAATTTGTGTCATCATCTTGTCCATTGACTCATACCGCTCCTCTTCTCTTTTTCTCATTTCATTGGTCAAGATGGATTAGGGCGTTCCCCAAGTTGGCACATACACTTCTCTCGTATGCCAAGCTTGGTTGGGTTTGGTCATTCGCTCTAACAATGTCGAGGCAATGGGAAATTCTAAGTCCATGAAGGTGTCACCTCTAAGGTTGTCAGCCGCCGACTTATTTATAGAGTTCAACGGCCGATAGAAGCTTTATAGCAATACATTGTTCGACAACTCATAGTTCAGACACAAGAGAAGCATCTTTTTGAACCTTAACCAAACATCATGTAGAGGCTCATCCGGGAGTTGCCTAAAGTTGGTAATCTCGTCTCTTAGCTTCATCATTCGAGATGCAGGAAAGAATCTCGATGGAAATGCCTCAACCAACTCGGCCCAAGATGTGATAGAGTCATCCGACAATTCTTCCAACCACGCCGTGGCTTCCCCTTTAAGGAAAAAGGGAATAGGCGTAAATGGATGGACTCTTGGGAGATATGTTGAAAAATGAACGGTTGGAAAATCTCCATAAAATTTCAAATATATTAGTTGGAATCTTCATGTGCGGCTCCACCAAATAGGCCCTTCATTTGGATTAAGTGGAGCATGGTGTTAGTCACATGAAAAACAGTGTTCCCTACTGTGGGGGGTAGGCGAATTTCACCCACACCCCCTTGCATCATAGGCTCAGCCTCGTCGGCCTCCATGAAGCTGTCAACACTCTCATTGTCATCGGCCTCGTTCAAAGGCTAGCCTTCCTAATCACAACACAAATAACAAACAAAAGTAAAAGAAACAAGCACTCTCGAAGTAACTTCATATCAACAATCAAAAATAGCTATTAATTAAAGTCCTTGGCAACAACACCATTTTTGATAAACGCTCAAATCGTACTCCCCAAATATGGAGGCATGGTGATTGTCAAGAAAAACACATTTATAAGTACCAAACAGGTGTCGGGGCCATACCCACAGAGACTTGATGCTAGCTAAATAAAGATTGTATCGAAATGAGTTCACAAGGAGAGTAAATGTTCAGAACACAAAAGTAAAGGTTGGGGGAATTGGGATTCTGTCACTACAATCACAATTCAAATTTAAAGCAAGTAAGTAAAACGGGTGTATCAAATTGAGTAGGCGACTAGGGATGTGTATCTAATGGGGCTTTAATATGGGATATGGTGTTTATCAATTCACACTTATTCTCACTTATTGACCTAAGTAGCATTTGTCATGAGTATGGTTGCTTATATCTCGATCAACAACCATATATCCGATAATCCCAGTTAGAGCATCATCGGTAAAATTAACAAGCAACCAATATCCAACTTGGGGAGGTCACACTATCTCTAGCTTAGACCCTTAAATGGGTGATTCCGTCGATAAGAGCTATTTCTAGCCTCAAATCTGAATGGAGTCCCAAGTTTCCACTAGTAATCTCACATGTGAAACCATGAAATTCTCTTTCAAGCAACAACATAGTCAAGTAATGAAAATTAATGTTTGCACCCACCAATTTTTAGTTTAAAACTTGGTGAAACTACTAGACCCATGTCAAATAAGCAATTATAAGCAAGAATATACAACACTCACACCTATTTGTCAAGCACCCATTATCAACATATCCCTAGACAAATGAAATCAACCACTCATAGCAAAGGAGAGAGATATACCAAATGGGTAAGTCAAAATCCTCTTCATTCAAGCTTAATTTCAAGTTCTAAGCTCAATTTGAGTACACAAATGGTTAACCAAGAGAATGGATTCAAATCCTCTTCTCTTTGGAGAGGAAAACTTGTTCTCAAAGGTAAAAAGATCTTCAAAATGTTTTGGACTGAAGAATGTTATTTACAATTGTGCCTAAATTGGCCTTTTATACTTTCCCAAAACGTCACTAAAATTTAGGACAAAATTACTCTTCGAGTGGTGTGCGATGCGATGTGTGGTTCGCACGTCATGATGTATGCATCGCACACTATCTTCAGTTGGTCTAGTGACTTCAGCTTATTTTGGAGGCTTTGTGCGAAGGTGGTGCAGTTCGCACCTTGGGTTGTGCGCGTCGCACAACGACTACACCCCTTAGCAGATTCTTCAGTGACTTTTGCATATCCATGCGGTAGGGGTGCATTCGACATCACGGCTTGTGCGTATCGCACGGGCACCGTATCTCAGGCCAGAATCTTCATCTTTTCCGATCCTTCCACACTTTACTCCTTTTGAGCTCTTTTTGGGTCCATTTCCTTGTTTTTCATCACTACTCAAAAGTACCTGCATAGACATCAATAAAGGCCATAAGAATCTCTAAATTTATTCAAAATATAGCAATAATTCATGGATTTAGGCTCAATAAGTTGGTAGATTACCGACTTATCACATACCAGGAAAATCCACTGGGAACACCTCTCAAAACTCTAAAACAACTGGAACTGACTCAATAGATGGGGACTCCATACTATCATCCCGGAGATGAGCTTAAAAGTCTAGACACCCTCTCCCCACTAGCTTCGTAGCCCGAACAAATGATATTATCTTGGCCAGCTTAGTCCTATTCACACCTTCCCACTCTAGCCTATCCTTACCCAGAATCTCAAGAGCCACAATCTTGGTGTTACATCAACACGGCATGATAAGGGCATAACCAGGTCATGCCCAAAATGACATTGAAGTCTACCATATCCAGGATTACCAAGTCTACCCAAGTATGCAACCCAGAAATACAATAGAACAATTACGATAGACATGAGTCACAATGACAAACTCTCCAACCCGGGTGGAAACATGGATAGGGGAATCAAGGATATCACAAATCAAATCCAGACCAAAAGCAAAATTCACAGACACATATGAATATGTAGAACTTGGGTCAAAAAGCATGGAAGCCATCCTATCACAGACTAAAATGGTACATGTGATCACCGCGTTTGGTGCCTCAGCCTCAGACCTTCCTGGAAATGCATAACACTAAGCCTGATCATCAATTCGAGCTACTTCCTTGGCTGGCTATCCTACACACCTTCCCGCGCCGCTGTTCCCTCTGTCTCCCTGGCCTCTCTGAATGTTACCTCGCCCACCCTGTGGATGACCTCTAGCATAACGACCTCTACCTGCCGAGACCATAGCCTTAGATTACTGCTAACCTGATTACCAGTCTGCCTGTGAGGGAACTCCCTCTTAAAGTGGCCCATATCACCACAATGAAAACAACCACGATCAAGTGTAGGCCTGGTGGCAGATGTGTAAGAAGCTCCCTGGCCTCTAGGAGCTGAAAACTACTGATTAGCTCCCGGACGACCACCTGTAGCAGCTGGCAGAGCTGATTGAATTGGACGGGCTGAGTATACCTGCTGATTATGGCCCCTGGAGTACGAGCCACTGAAGTTTCCATCATTCCGGGGATTCTTGGTTAACACTTTAGCCTGCCCCATTTACTTGACCCCTTCTAACTTCTTAACATAATCCGTTACCTTATTGAATCCCTTCCTGCTGAAGACATGTGCATAGATAAAACTTACAAATTGGTGTTCAAGCCCTTCATAAATAGTCGGATCCTCTCCTCCTCATACCCCAACAACTGCATAGCAAAATGAGACAAGGCATGAAACTTTGCCTCATAAGCAGAGACCGACATGCTACCCTGTTCCAGATTCAAGAACTCATCCTTTTTCCTATCCCTTAAAGTACGTGGTACATACTTCTCCAAGAAGAGAGCATGAAACTTCTCCCAAGTCAATGGAGGCAATGTCAATGGTCGACATTCCACCTGACACCTCCACCATTGCTTAGCATCACCCTGCAGCTGAAATGTGATGAACTCAACCCCATACCATCGCACGATACCCAGCTTGTGTAACCTCTCATAGCAATCCAAGATGAACTCATAAGCATCTTCCTTGTCAGTACCCTGAAACAGAGGAGGTTTCAGTTAGAGGAACTTAGGTGCCGTTTGGCCATGAGAACCAAAAATTATTTCACTTTTTTGGATTTTTCAAAGTTGGAGTTGGAGTTGGCCATAACTTTTGCAATAATTATCTAGATCTTAAATATATATTTTAAAAAAACATAAAATATGATTTAAAAATGAAATATAATTTAAATGAGGTTATTTTATGAAAATAAAAAATTTAGGATTTAAAAAAAAAAAAAATTAAAAAGTGAAAAAAGGGAGTTGGTTTGGGTGTTTTCACTTTTCCAAATACAACTCCGGAGTTGTATTTGGATTTTTTATGGCCAAACACTATTTTTGGAAAAAAGTGAAATAATTTTTCGAAAAAAAGTAAAAAATTCTCATGGCCAAACGCCTACTTAGTCAGCATCTCTTGTTCATTCCCTGTTATTACCGGGCCTAGCATTAGCCTAAAGAAGTCACCAGTGGCTGAAGCTGCATCCATCCTAGGAGCCGTAGTAACTGTTGGTTGAGTGCCCAAAGCCTGATCTGCAACACCCGTGGGGTGGCTCTGGCACCAACCAAACCACTAAGGAAGTTCCAAACCTATTGAAATGCTTCGGGTGTCATAGGGGGAAGGCCCGCACCTCCAGTCGGTGCTGCCTCCTCCTGCGCCCCTCCATCCCCAACAACAACATCCACTTCTTTGACAACCTGTTCTTGAGGTGAGGGAAGGGTTGATTCTCTCTCTCTTGTGTCCACTTGATCTCCACCCCTAGCGGGTGTGGCTCTTCCCCGACCTCTGCCCCTACCCCTACCACTACCTTTGACCATCGGGCCCGAGACTGGGACCACTGGTCTTGCTCCGTTGTTCCTTGTGTTAACCATCTGCGGACAGAATATTGAAAGATTCAGATACCAATTTGTATAGCCAGATACCAATTGGAATCAAGTTATAGCACAAAGTAAGAAAGAAGAGATAGATTTCCTAAAGTCCTATAGCCTCTCGAAGAAAAGTACGGACGTCTCTGCACTGTTCCGCAAGACTCTACTAGACCTATTTTGGTACGACTAGATCAACGAACCTAGGGCTCTGATACCATCTTTCTCACGACCCAGATCATCGTGAGTGGCACCCACCCAACCCCCGAGCGAGCAAACCATCAATGACCCAAAACTTAACTTTTCTAACAGCTCAAAACTAGTGCAATAAAAATAAACTAGCATAAATATCAAATCAACCAACATTATTATAAATAAACTTGTGGAAATCCCTCCCTAGAACCTAAAAGTCATCGTACCAAAACACTATCAAAATCTAAAATGTAGGGATGCAACCCCATAATAAGCAAGAGTCTAAGCCCGAAACAAGTGGGCTATAACTGAAAATGAAAGAGACCAAGGTAGCTCGATCGAAGCAGCTCACCCTTGATACCTGAAAATGCTAGGACTACAAATGAGGTCGCGTGTCAGCCGCTGGAAGATTGCCTGTACTCACAAAAAGAAACATAAGTGTAGAATCAGTACACAACCACCGTGTACTAGTAGAATCATCAGCCAGCTCCAAATAAGCAATATATGAACAGTACAATAGCCAAGTAGAAGTACAAAAAACATGTAAACAAGCCAGCATGTATCCCTAGACTACAAGTCTCTTCCTAGCTTGTCCCCACATGTATCCCACTTTCACCACCCTGATCAACAACCAATAATAACCAATAAATATGTTGTTTTTCATAGCCTGGACCCACCCTGGGATCCCCCTAAACAACACCTAAGTGTTAAACATGCAACCCGGTCTACACCAAGACCAATTTATAGACCAATAATAATAACCGACCATATGCAATATCACAAATCATAAACACAGCCCGGTCCACTCATGGAACCAAAATCAAATGCAAAATGCAAATAAGTAAACCGCACTAGGCATGGTACCCGAGCCAACCAGTTAGTATCCCATACCAGGTGTGGTACCCAAGCTAATTTTTTGTCATCCCATACCAAGCGTGGTACCCGAACCAACCGAATGTCACACAAACTCCACAGTCACAAACAATGAACAATCAAACTTGTAAATACAAGCAATAACACCTAGTTCATTTCACAAGACTGATAACATGACTCTTAGACATTCCTAAAATCATTCCCTAAGCATGCAACTCATAAAACACTTAGACAAAAGAAAACAAACATACAATGTATACAAGAATCAATAACCATCACCTACCTCGAATTATTCAAGCTCTACAGTGCAGGAGGTTCCATTTTTCAGGATCCCTTGCTTGTTCTTGGTCTACAAACAAATGCACAAGAACTATAGTCAATTAATTGGCCCAATTTACCCGAATTATGCAAAATCCCAATCCCCAAGCCAAATCATGATCATTCCACACCTTTCCCGGGATTGCCTACTATTAATTAAACTATTCCTACCATTTTTAATGGATAATTTTATAGAATTAAGGTCACATGATCATAATCCGATGAAATAACAATACCCAAGAACTTCTACACCTTGGAATTCCCTTTTCCCCCGAATTCTACCATCCTAGGTCATTCCAAACCTTTCCCCAAGTCTACCCCTAGCAATTCTATAGTGTAGGAAAGATAGTACGAAGGTTGGGGAGTAGAATCCTTACCTTTAGGATGAAAAACGATGGAAAATGGAGGAAAATCACCCAAAATCGCCTTGCCCTTCTCCCAAAATGTCTTTGTTGAAAACTGACTATTTTGGGGAAGTTTCTACATTAAATCCCATCACGCTCCGCTATAGAGGTCCACTCTGCTATAGCGGTACCGCTATACTAGAGTCGACCGCTATGGCGGAGGCTGACCGACATTGACTCCCGCTGTAGCGGTATTTTCTCTGCTACGACGGAGGTCGCTATAGCAGTGTGTCAACCGCTACGGCAGTTTATATGGGAAAAAGAGTCATAAAGTCCATCAAATTGCCCCATTTTACAACACACTTTTTTCCCGACGTCTCGAAATAACCCCTTCACATAAACCTCGATACCGGGAGTTCTACTTACCCGAATTCGATTCTGAAAAGTTCCCCGGACTCCTTATGTCTTAGCTAAATGGACAACTAGCTCAAATCAAAACACTTAACTCAATCCTTACCCAGATTTCCCTATATCATACCATGTTCCAAAACTGGTCGAGACTAGCTTAGCCCATAATTTCAAACTCCAAAACTCGGAGTTTTCTAACTCTAAAAATTGGCACGAATGGTTTACCCATAATGATAGACCCAGTCGTTACAACTTGTTGCTGATTCGGGTGTTTTTCTTGGCCTTGTGAATAGGTAAAATCTCTTGTTAATTTTCGTTAATTTCCATAAATTTCATTCTTTAAATTTCATGATTCTTGGGCTGTTTTGAGCCCTTCCCATGGTCCACTTACGCTCAATTTTTTACCATGTTCTTCCAGGAACATGAAGAACACCGTGGTATTTTTTGTTTTTGATTTTGGGTTACGAGGCCTATGAGCTCTCTTGTGACCTGAATTTTGACCCGGCTATTATTATAGCATTATGGGTATCATTGGTTTTGTTTTAATGCCTAGATTATTATGTTGATAGTATTTTCATGATTTGGAGCTTTTCGAAGTAGTTCAAGCCTAGATGATGTTGTTCCCGCACTTAGTCATCGGATGACAGGTAGGTTATGACTTTCCCTACCTAGACTCTGCGTATATAGGCTATAACTGCATTAATTAGTATCCTTAGGGGGGTTGTTTTAGGTTGGTACCCCAGGCCATGCCCATCTTTTCTGTCCATTTATTTTATACGTTGATTGCAGTATTCGTGTAGTATTGTATATTACTCTTGTGGTCCTGTGTGGCATTGTGTTGACTCTGGAACATAGATGGTGGGTTATTTGGGGAATGTCCGCGAGTCCCGGTCATAGAGATATCCTTCTAGGCTGGTAATATTTGTTGGCCGGCCGGTAGGAATTATTTGTGAGACACTTTGGGCTACTCTAATGTTTGCGAGAATATCATACATGAAAAAGTTTTTCCTGTATGAATTACTACTGATTTGGCTTCGGGCCTACTATAATTGATTTTCTAAACTTTAGATGGCCCTGAGGGCCCATTTTCGATATTATGACTTTGAAAGGGTTTTGAACTGGCTTTTTTGAAACCTGTCGATATAAAAAGGATATTTTGATGATTTGGTCACCGGTTTGCATACTTATACTAGACTCGGTTAAGCCGTGGTGCTAGACTTGTTTTGAGAGTTATTTGAGACGTTATTAGACTTGGTAAAGCTGAGCATCAGACTTGATTTACTACTGTTTTAGACCCAGATATGCTCCGGGCACCCTTGATAAGGGTTATTGAGACACGATTACGGATTTAGATCCGGATACACTTCAGGCACCCTTGGATGGGTTTTTTGAGATTACTACTACAGATTTAGACTTGGATCAAATCTGGGTACGTACTATGAGATCCCAATTGTTGAGATATTTAAGTTTCATGTTAGTATGTGGACTACGAATAGACCTCCATGGACCCTACCATTATGGACCAAGTGTTATGGGCCGATGGTGACCGGAGGGAGGGGTGTACAACATAGAAGAGGTACTCGGGAAAGGTCCTTCCATAGATCCTGCCTCTATTGGACCTTTGGGGCACCGAAGGGGGTAACATACAAAACTGCGATCACACTTGGTTCTAGATTTATTATATCATATCATCATGCATATTTCACTTGAATTCCACCCTTGTTTGTTGTGTGCTCAGTGTACGCTCCAGTTGTATGGTGATAACGCTCAAAGTACCACTCCAATTAAGAAGCGTAAGCGATCGTTGTCAAATATAGAACCCAACAAAGGTTGGGGTCGATCCCACAGAGAATATGGTGAGGATTAAGTCGTTAGTGAATTAGTTGACAGATGGTCAATAGTTTCCAATAAATAAAGGGGGGGTTTTGTGTGAACAATGTGTAAACAAAACGAACAATAATGTATGAGTGAAAATCAAGATGAGAGAGAACTAGGGAAGTGTTCACCATGGCGTTGTAACAATGTCGATTCTAAGTTTAACCGGGTTCTTTCTATATGCATGTCATGATGTGATTAAATTAATGGTATCATCTAAACGTTTCTCAACCAAATAGACGAATTTACTTTTCAATTCTCTCGAACTTGAAAAGGTGTGCTTTTAGATTTCAATCCTAAACATCAAGTAGATTAATCTAGTTACAACATTAATCATAAGACGAGAGTTGGTAGTCTCGAATCCTTGTCGTTAATAAGGTTTCCCGGTTTTAATCTCTTTACTCAAGCAAATTTAAACCTAGGCATGTTCTAATGTTTGCAACCACTAGAAAATGTTAAATAATGAATGATTAACAACGTGACAACATATATATTGAACCCGTCGCTGCCCGAATCTATATCGCTACTTTAGCCATGGCTCCCACAACCCTAGTTGTGGGAGTTTAGTTAATCATGCTAGAAGAAGAAGAGAAGAAAGTCATATTCATAATAAAGAAAAGAGATTCTTTACAATATAATGAAAACAATCTTCAATTATCCAAGAACAAGAAAACAAGATCCCAAGAACAAATCAAGAACACGAATTTCAAGGCAAGGAAAACGTGTTTCTTGCTCTCAAATTCTCTCCTAAAACTATTGGGAGAACTATATTAAAAAGCTTGACCAATAAAATAAACCTAACATAGGGTATTTATAGGAGTCTAGGAAACAAATCCCAAAAACGCTCGGATTCCGCGTCGCGGACTGCCTCAGGGTGACGATTTGGGTGATGGACCGTCACTGGCTTGACGGACCGTCGCCGGAACCATCACCACTAGGCAGTGGACTGCCTCCACTTGACGGTTGGGGTTGACGGACCGTCACCCACTTGACGGACCGTCGCCTGAACCGTCACTCTTATCCAGAATGTCTTTTTGCTCATTTTTCCTTCCGTTTCCATGTTTGTCTCCATTTCCTGAAAATCCAACATAAACACATCAAAAACGACGACGGTTGCTTGAAAACGTACGATTGTTCTTAGTTAAAAGGAGTCAAAAGTGCCATAAAATGGCGGCACATCAACACCCTCACCTTAGACGTTCGCTTGTCCTCAAGCAACATAACATAAAATAAAAACAATACGACGACTCAACTAAGAAAACAAACTCGTGTCTCTAGCAACTCATGGTCATTCAACATCTTATTCAATTTTAATTCAAGCTCCCTCATAGCACACAAATGTATGAAACACTAACTTGCATAGATCCAAACATGTCATTCCGATATGATAGAACATTCTACATACACACGCGCAGCTATCCTAACAATCAATAGACAATACAGAAATCTTGGTGCCCTCACCACAAAGAAGTCCCACACAAGATTTGGGACTAGGTAAGCGCTCACACTCACAAACGATTTCGAACAATGCACATGTGATACCATAGGCTTGCCCTTACTATTCTATTTCAGTTCTTCAGAAAGCCGCTCAGGATCACTACATGACTTGTTTTGGCTTGTAATGAGGCTTCAGGTGCAGGTAGGATACATTTAGGGGTTAGTGACTAAGCCCTCCTTGGAACCACCGACGTCTTATTACCACATAACTTTACTTTGTCCATCCTCATTCACCTTCTTATTTCCTTCTCTCTAGCTACAGGTGCGGCCTCTTTATTCTGACAATTCTTTTTATTACTTTTTTTCGATCTTTTTCATCTCTTTTTATTTTTCTTTTCTTTTCTTAGGCACACACCCGAATTTTCATTCTATTCACAACCAATCTTCTCCATCCTTTTTTTCTTATCATTCACCTCTATAGTAGCCACCCTCAACTTAGGCTGATTTCCTGAGTTGAGGTGCACAATGTCCACGGAAGGACCAGGGCCAAAACAGGGTTTACCTCTATAGTAGCCACCCTCAACTTAGGCTGATTGCTTGAGTTGAGGTGCACGATGTCCAAGGAAGGACCAGGGCCAAAACAGGGATTCAAAGTTAAACAGGAGCGGTGACAGGTTATTGAACGAACAGGGTCAATTGTGGCTCAAACAGGGATCAAAGGGATTATTTACATTTGGACGGTCTTATAGGTTAAGTGGACTGCACACAAAAAGGGCCTGTGATCCTTTCCTAAGCAACCAACTTCGAACTCAACAAAATAGACCGAGCAAGTTCTAGATGCATGCACAGAGTAAGAATTTATAACAATACGCTCACACACACTTTGCACCAAGAAACTATACCACTACCGACTATCAAGACAACAACTCGGCTTAAGCATACTTATTCCTATCATAATCACACAATGACATTCAATGATCCAGACAGTCAATCGTTTCAACATAAGCTCAAAACAAGAACATTTTTCAGAGGGGGCTCCTTTTAGTCAAGAAAAATGCCATGATGCTTGCTATAGACACTAGAAAACAACTAAAAATTTAAGAGACAACCTAAACATGCCGGTTCTACTAGATTGCATACCGGAGGGAAAAGAACTCGGCAACAAAAACCCTTGGTGGTGAGTCACAGGTTTCCCAACTACACCCTCAACTTAGACTCATGCATTGTCCCCAATGCATACATGTGAAAACTAAAACTGTGAGAATAAGGAATACCTGTGAAGTCCATAGGACTCAGATTCTGACATGATGTTGGAGACCGCCAGGGTCTCCAAAGCAGAAGAACTCGATGAAGTGTGTGCACGCGACAACCTCATGTTGCGTTCCAGCTTCCTCTTTTGTTGGCTCCATAGCTAGTCGCGACAACTTCTTCGCTCTTTCTTTGCAGATTCTCTTGTGGTGTTTTCATTTTCTTGATCTATTTTCACCGCTTTCCTTTTCTTGCTTCACCTCTTGTGATCGCGACCTTACTCTTATTACAGCACGGGTTTCAACACAGCCCTTCTCCTCAAGATACACATCCGCAGGGACTTCCTCAATAACATTAACGACCGCGACCACTCTCATGTCACTTGGTTGCTTCATCAATTTGGACACATCGAACTTGACCACTTCGTTGTTTAATCTGAAGGTCAGTTTGTTTCTTTCCATGTCAACCAATACTCTTGCCGTAGCTAACAATGGTCGTCCCAATATTATGGGAACTTCAAAATCCACTTCGCAATCCAAGATCACAAAGTCAGCGGGGAATATAAGCTTACCAACCTTAACTAGCACATCGGACAATATTCCCACCGGTCGCTTTACCGAATGGTCAGCCATCAACACTCTCATGGACGTTGGTTTAGGTGCTCCCAAGCCCAATTGCTTGTAGACTGCTAGCGGCATCAAGTTGATGCTAGCACCAAGATCACATAAGGCTTTCCCGAAGTTGAGCTTCCCAATGGTGCAGGGAACAGTAAACGCGCCTGGGTCTTCCTTCTTTTCGACTAATGACCTTGAGGAAAAGCGCCGCAGTGGTGGAGGTTATCTTCTGGTTTGAAACTTACAGACCTCTTCTTTGTAATCAAGTCCTTCATGAACTTGGCATATCCGGGCATTTGTTCAAGCGCTTCCACCAATGGGATGTTTATTGATATCTGCTTGAGCATGGTTAGGAAATTCAGGAACTTACCATCTTCCGCTTTCTTCTTCAGGCGTTGTGGGAACGGAGGCGGTGGTCGAGGCATCATAGTTGGAAGCTTTTCAGCTTCCTTGCTTTTCTCCGCGGGCTTTTGAGTAGCCTCTTCAACCTCTTTGTCGTTGGCGTCATCACCCTCAACTTGAGTCTGAATTACCGGATGTGATTCCGGTAATATTTTGCCGCTTCTTGTAGTGATTTCCATACAGCTTGCGTCGTTCCTCGGGTTTTGAATCGTGTCACTCGGCAAGGTGCCTGTCTTCCTTGGGTTTAGAGATGCCGAGATTAAGCCCACTTGCTACTCCAATTGCTTAATCGAAGTGGAATGCGCCTCCACTATTTGACTCATGGCCGATAACTCAGTCCTTATCTCCTTCACCCCAGAGTCAGTCGATTCTACCTTCAGCAGCATCTTCGCCATCATGTTCTCTAGCTTGGAAGTCCATGCCTCGTTGCTAGCTTTATCCCGATTACCAGGTGGTACATACAACCCACCTCTATCAGTGTTATTCCTCCAGTTTCCTTGCTCGCGATCTCTGTAACCAGCTTTCTCATAGTAGTTGTCCTTCTGATAGGTCCGACCTTGGTTTCCTTGGCCATTGGCCTGGAAACCCCACAAGTAATTCGCCTCCTCATCAGTTTCCAACTCTGCTGCTCTACCTTGGGAACCAACAACTTTTACCTTCTCTACGCCTCCCAAAAACAAGTGCTTTGTCAATAGGTCCAACTGCGTTTTCAGATGCGCCATGTCTTGGTCGCGCTCCTCATCTTTTCTGCGCTGCTCAGCTGACATACCAACTGCATAAGTGCTAGCTGCTACCTCTGTATCCCGTGTATGCCATGCCCTGTTGGTTTTGGTGAGCCTGTCCAAAGTAGTTGTGGCCTCAACAAAAGTGAGGCCCATGAATGCACCACCTGCTGCGTTGTCTAACGTCGGCTTGGTAGCCGAATTCAGTGCCCTGTGGAACGTCTGCATCAAGAAGTTATCGGTCAACTAATGGTTCGGGCATTGTGTCAGCTTCTTCTTGAACCGCAACCAAGTCTCATGTAAAGCTTCGTGGGGTTGTTGTCTGAAATTACTGATTTCATCCCTCAACTGTATCATCCTAGAGGGAGGAAAGAACCTTTCTAGGAAAGCTCCTTTCAACTCTCCCCAAGTTGTGATAGAGTCGGGGGTTAGCTCTGTCAACCACAATGCTGCCGCATCAGACAGAGACAACGGAAACAACCTGAGCTTGATTGCCGTTTGACTTACTCCAGGCAACTCGAACGACTTGCAGATGCCCACGAAATTCATCAGGTGCTGGTTTGGATCATCACCAGCGGCACCACAGAACACTCCTCTCAAGTTCAACAGCTGGATCATCGTGCTAGTGATGTTGAACTTGGCTCCGGGCGCTAGCGGTGGAAGAGCAATGGCACCCGTAGCGCCAACTCCATCCAAGTCGATATCCTCATCATTCAGCATAACATCGTCCTGCAGACCACCAACATTCAAATTTTGTTGGGCCTGCAGTTCTGCAGCGAGCCTTGCTGCTTCTTGTTGTGCAGCCATATTCTGCCTCAATGTTCTAGCAAGCTCGGGGTCGTAAGGTAACGTTGATTCACCCGAGTGCCGGGTACTTGGCATGCACAACTCTGCACCCTGTCAAAAACAAAAACAACAAATAAACGTAAAAGCAGGAAAGTATGACTAAGAGTCAAATAAATACACCGGACTTAATAAACAACCGTATTCCCCGGCAACGACGCCAAAATTTGATAACGCTTAAAGTACCACTCCAATTAAGAAGCGTAAGCGATCGTTGTCAAATATAGAACTCAACAAAGGTTGGGGTCGATCCTACAGAGAATATGGTGAGGATTAAGTCGTTAGTGAATTAGTTGACTGATGGTCAATAGTTTCCGGTAAATAAAGGGGGGGTTTTGTGTGAACAATGTGTAAACAAAATGAACAATAATGTATGAGTGAAAATCAAGATGAGAGAGAACTAGGGAAGTGTTCACCATGGCGTTGTAACAATGTCAATTCTAAGCTTAACCGGGTTCTTTCTATATGCATGTCACGATGTGATTGAATTAATGGTATCATCTAAACGTTTCTCAACCAAATAGACGAATTTACTTTTCAATTCTCTCGAACTTGAAAAGGTGTGCTTTTAGATTTCAATCCTAAACATCAAGTAGATTAATCTAGTTACAGCATTAATCATAAGACGAGAGTTGGTAGTCTCGAATCCTCGTCGTTAATCAAGTTTTCCGGTTTTAATCTCTTTACTCAAGCAAATTAAACCTAGGCATGTTCTAATGTTTGCAACCACTAGAAAACGTTAAATAATGAATGATTAACAACGTGACAACATATATATTGAACCCGTCGCTGCCCGGAATCTATATCGCTACTTTAGCCATGGCTCCCACAACCCTAGTTGTGGGAGTTTAGTTAATCATGCTAGAAGAAGAAGAGAAGAAAGTCATATTCATAATAAGGAAAAGATATTCTTACAATATAATGAAAACAATCTTCAAATATCCAAGAACAAGAAAAACCAAGATCCCAAGAACAAATCAAGAACACGAATTCAAGACAAGGAAAACGTGTTTCTTGCTCTCAAATTCTCTCCTAAAACTATTGGGAGAACTATATTAAAAAGCTTGACCAATAAAATAAACCTAACATAGGGTATTTATAGGAGTCTAGGAAACAAATCCCAAAAACGCTCGGATTCCACGTCGCGGACTGCTTCAGGGTGACGGTTTGGGTGACGGACCGTCACCGGAACCGTCACCACTAGGCAGTGGATTGCCTCCACTTGACGGTTGGGGTTGACGGACCGTCACCCACTTGACGGACCATCGCCTGAACCGTCACTCTTATCCAGAATGTCTTTTTGCTCGTTTTTCCTTCTGTTTCCATGTTTGTCTCCATTTCCTGAAAATCCAACATAAACACATCAAAAACGACGATGGTTGCTTGAAAATGTACGATTGTTCTTAGTTAAAAGGAGTCGAAAGTGCCGTAAAATGGCGGCACATCATATGGGCGGACGGAGGGTTTGTTTTCACTTAATTTCATTCATCGGTTGTATGGGTGGCCATTGAGACTGTAAGTAGATTATATTACTCCCGTCATTTATAAAGCTTATTATGGAATTCGGTTCTTGGTGGATTAGTGGTTGTTAGCCTGTTCAGGCACTGATTATTGGACTGGGATTATTGAGGGGCTAGTGAGTCCTATTTTATTGAGACACTATTGTGTGGTCTTCTGAGTGGATTGTGGGTTTCTGATTCCCTTCTTTATCATGATTTTGAGTAGTAGCTCTCGGTTAATTTGGTTTAGTTATTCCCTCCTAGGGTTGTACTTGTGAAGTGGATTCCTGTTTATGCTTATATTGAAGTTGGATTTGTAACCTGGTTCTCTCATGTATGTTGATTCCATATTGAGTATGTTAAATTACTTTTCTTCCTTCCTTTTACTTGAGGTTACTGTTATACCTCCATGTTTCTAAACTCTCTCCTTTTATATACTATTGTTGTAAGAATTCTAGGTGCGTTCTTCCTTCTTTCACTTGTGTTTTTATGTTATGTATATCTTCTGTGCAAGCATTGTATCCTTATAACTCTTGGTTGACTATTCTTTGTGCTAGTTTCCATGTGCTTTCTCTTTTACTTTGGTGACTATTTTTTTGTTATCTGCTATATTACTGTTTTTATATCTTATAGGCGCTCAGTAGGCCGATAATGCCTACTGGGTACCCATTGCTTAGCAATTGGTGCTCATGCTACACTTCTACATCTTTCTGGTGCAGATATTAGTTGAGTTTTTGCCGTTGATCGTGTTGGAGACTCATGCAGCTTTTGGATCTTCAAGACTAGGGTGAACACCTGACGGTCGAGGCTAGAACATATCTCATATTTTGTATTATTGCTCCTTGTATATTCGGAGACAGTTGTACTTATATTTTGGTTACTTCTAGCAATTGTATTCTATTAGAAGCTTTTGTACTGTCGATACCAAGTCTCGGGTTGGTGTAGTTTTTTTTTGTATATATTCAAGTTATTGCTTTCACTTTGTCTATCTTTATATTCTGCTTCTGCTTATTGTGCGTATCGGTTAGGTAGTAGCCCATTACTAACCATTTTGGGCTACGAGAATAGGTTCACCTACTGGGGGATTGCAGGTGCCATCATGACCTGAGAAATTGGGTCATGATATTTTTCATCACATAACCCATCAAATTGAGCCAATAAATATTCCCGGCCATGATCAGTTCGAAGAGCTTTTATCTTCTTGTCTAATTAATTTTTTACTAAGCTCATATAGTGTTTGAAATAATTTATTGCTTCTGATTTGTGGAAAATAAATAGACATAATTGAAATGGTAAAATCATCAATAAACATGATGAAATAACTTGATCCATGCCTAGATCTAGCATTCAATGGGCTACAGATGTTTACATGGACTAATTGCAAAGGATATTCATCTCTAGTCGCTTTACCGAATGGTTTTTTTGTATATTTTCTAGCTAGATAATTTTTACAAGTGGATAATTTCACATGTGCAATGTCGATAAACAAACCTTATTTCACTAGTCATTGAATTTATTATTGTCTAATATGACCAAGTCTAGCATGCCATAAATTTACATCATAATCATATTTATTTAAAGAAGCAAACATTGAAAATCTGATATTATTATTAAATGAATCAAAATCTAAATCCATATTAATTAAACTTCCAGTGGCATTACCAAAACCAAATAAAGTTGATCCAAAAATTAACTTAAGAAAATTTTCATGACATAATAAATCATATCCTAACTTAAGAAAAAAATAGAGACTGAAATAATATTCCGATAAATCATTGATGCATAGAGGACATCATGTAGTATTAGCTCTCGACCATCACACCGGACTAACGTGCATGTGTCAATTTCTTCAATAATGACTCTATTGATGTTTTCCGCATATATCCACCTTTCTCTACGTGGAATTCATTGAAATTCAACCTCTCATGATATGTAGTTCATTGTTCCTGAGTCTACAAACTAAAAAGGATCAAATTCAGATAGTAAAATAGAACTAGAAACACCATGTTCATTAATTTGAATTTTGTGAAATACCTTTTTTGAAGGCTCAGAGCAATATCTAGCATAGTGGTTCTTCTTGCCACAATTAAAGCATTTTACTTTTGCAACATTGACACATTTGGGATGCTTGTTTTTGTTTTTTTCAATCTTTATTTTCTTAGCAGGCTGAGCTGGATGAGGCTGAATGACTCTCTTTTATTTTCCCAGTTCTTTCACTTTGGATCACTTTTGAATTTAGAGGTTGCTACTATATGCAACTTAACTATTGCTTCTGCAACTTAAGTCATTCCTTCTCTAACTCAAGATGCCTTCAAACATCTTTCAAAGTTGTGATCAGTTGATTATGGGTCAAATACATTTTCATATAATCTCAAGAACTAGGTAAAAAATATATTACTTCTTGAATTTATTGTTCGTCAGTCAACACATGATTGACATCTTTCAGCTCTCTAATCAATTTTTTCATTTGCCTCAGATGTATTTTCATTGAATGTTCTGGGGGTTTCTTGTATGAATCAAATTTAATCGTGGGAGATCTTAGCTTTGCAGTAGAACAAGTATCAAACCTGTTCTTCAAATCATTTCAAAGTTCCATAGCCCTTTGGTGACCCTTGAACTCCCTTAGAATGTCATCATTTAAGGTGCTTAGCAACATAATGCAAACAGTGGAGTTCATTTTCTTCAAGCATAATAAGCTTCACGATCACGCCTATGCTGAACCATGTTTTCATCCTCAAGCTCATTTAGTACATGATTAATAGCCTCGAGATCCATTTGCTCTACTATCATATACTAAACTTTCAAGCTCCAAGTCTCATAATTTTCCCTGTTAAGTTTCAACCCTTTGTTGAGCTCAGCAACAATATTTTTGAAGCAATAGTCATTCTTTAATATAATAAAAAATGCAATGAGAATCACTAAGAAAATATAAAATGCAAGGTTTTATATTTAACATACATACATATTGTGACACTATGCACCAATTGATTCTTGGAGTCGAGAGTTCACTATGTTCCCACTCATCATCCAAGAATTAAAATATTATGAAGATTAACCTAGTCAATTACTTAGCTAAGCGTCATAATCATATTTAGGATAACATATTTATTCATTATGATGTTATGATTCCGTATGAATCATTACTTAAATAAATTAACTATGATAAGCATGCTAGTAAAATTTATGTCCAACTAATAAATATTTATTATATGCCAAACAAATTACATGAAAATCTTAACATTTATTTCATGCTAAATTGATATAAAAATATTAAACTAATTAATATCATTTTAAATACACCAAAAAATAATTAGTGTCAAACAATTTAACATTTTAAGCATGTATAATACCTCATACCTTTAAATATATGTACGACTAAGGTAACATTGATGGATTTATATGGACATGTGTAAATGAGGATAAATTTGAGCTAAAGTCTAAGTATCCAACTATACTAAAGTGAAAAATATAGTTTGAGGGAATGAGAATTGAAAAAGGCAATTGAAGTTGGAAACAAGAAAGTCGCCTACTTATTAGAGCTATGTGCTTCACCTACTAGCGTAAACATCCTACGTGTTTTAACTTTTTATGTGGTCAAGCTATTTATTTTGACGTCCTACTTGCTTGATCTAAATGAATATAAGCCCCCAATTAATAGACAAGATAAAGGAAATATGGCCCAAAGTTTAAAAGTTATAAGGCCCAACACATAAGAAGTTATGAAGTAGGTGGATCACCTACTTTGACTTCTTTTTAGAGCCAACTTGTTTGCTAAATGAAAGAGTGGGATGGGGCAATGGTGAAGGCCCAAAATCTATCTTAAAATAGCCAATATATACCCATATATTCAGCTATTTCTCCAGAAATATCCACAAGATAAACAAGAATCAAATCTCTCTTTTAGCTCTTTTTGGCAGTCCTCTTTCCCCCCTTAGGGTTCTTGAGTTCTTCCTCTTGGTTTTCAAGATTTAAGGTAAGTTTTTGTCTATACTTTATCATAGTTTTTATATAGAAAAATTGGTGGATTGAATCTCCACACGTTGGTGAAGTTTGGGCAGCCTTTGTGAAAAAAAAGCTCCTTGGCTGCCTCTTGTTGTGTGATGTTGTCTTAAAGTATTTTCTTCTTGTTGTAAAGTCATGTTTGGAGGAATATTTTTGGTGTTTAATAAGTTATGTTAAGACTTGAAAGTTATAGAAAAATCAAGGTAAAATCCTTTCCCTCCATCCCTTATTATATATGAGAAGAAAGAGAAAATTCTAGAGTTAATTGTAGTATGAACTCATGGGACGGTGATCGAAAGTCACGAGTTTAAGTTATTTCAATTTTATTAAACTACTTTGGGGATGTATTATATATATTATTGGCTGCATTGGTTGGAAAACTCATGGTTTGGATTGATTGTGGCTGTTTTGGAATTGAAATTGAAGGGTGTGGTGACGCTGAGTTTTTAACTATCGTGCGGACATGCTACCCATTTAATTATAGTGAACTATTTTATGGGCTTAATATAGTTATTAGCTGCCATAAATATATTCAATATGTGTCTAACTTATAGCTGTAATAAGAGAAGAGAATTAGAAAGAATCATATGTATAAAGAGAGTCCGATGAGCAAGTCGCTCACCTAATAGCCGACATGTTGCCGATATGTGTAGACTATGTTTATGGGCTATTTATAATGATTGTACCACTTTATTTTACATAGATTATCTTCTGGTACGAAAGGGTACTATCCACTGAAGTTTTTCGAGCCTAGAATCGAGGTATGTAAGGCTAAAATTTCCTTCGCCACGAGGCACGATCCTACGTCACATGTTTCTCTACAAGAGTCTATATCATTTATATAATTTATAGAGATTGTTATTCAGTTGTTATGTGTCCTATACTTCATAATAATCACCCCTACATATCAATTGTTCATTGTCAATACTTTCAAAGTATTCGAGCTAACCGTTACGATTTAAAGTGTTCACATAGTCATCAAAGCCTTCATTTGTATTTCATAGAACTCATATAGTATATTCGTTATATGTCTCTTGCCATATCATATTCATCATTTATACAGTAAATACATGTCCATATGATTCATGTGGAACAAAGCAAAATTTACTAGTTGATTCTCTTAATCAGAGATTATCATCGGTTACTCAGAGCTTGCTATTTGTACAGTTGATTTCATTTGTAATTAATTATTTAGAGGCCCTCATAGCATCAGTTGTTAAAATATAAATTAAGAGATAACAGGAGAAGGTCAAAGATATTATATTCACTTGAATCACGATGCGATGCTGCCTTGTGCACATGGCTGAGACCACAGATCCTCAGAGTTGAGCCTACAGGCATATCAGCCTATTATGGCTATATACCCTATGAGTAGATCCATATATGGCATACCCATCTTCGGGATGACCCTCAGAGCTGAGCCTTTATGACGTACCATCAAAGATCATAGACTACGAGACTTAACATTTTCATATCAAAGATAACAGAGTTCATATGCTATCCAGTTGATATAAAGCCCTCGAGGCTCATATTCAGAGGCTATCATTTATTTATTTGAAAGTACCTAAGTTACTTGATTCCACATAAAATTGTATCATTTAATTCCATATTGATAAATAACCAAGAAGACACTTGTATAATAATTTCAGAGTGATTCAATATGATTTATAGTTTCATAGGTTACTTCCTGGCACATGTAGAACTCAGTTGAGCAAATTATTGATTTTTTCACTGTGCTATCTTATCTATACTTGTTATTATGTTTGTCTTACATACCAGTGTATATTATATATGTACTGATACCCCTATGAAATGGGGTGCTGCATTTTTTTAAATATAAGACCAGGTACACAGAGTTGCAGACCTCCACAGTAGGCACTATTGTGTATCAGTAGAGCAGTCGATGAGTTTCATTTCCCCCTGGAGATAGTTTAGAGATAGTACTCTCTTTTGTTATACATATTTTCATAGTATGGATATGGAGAGGCCCTATCCTGACCACTTGACAACTGCATAATTTCTTACTCTTTTAGAGGCTTTGTGAACACTATAATACGATCATTTCGTATCAATTGGTCATAGGATATTGTATATACATGTCTCATCCTTATTAGTTGTCTTTAGTACATGAATCCTTGGTATTTCATCTGTCATAGATTATTTGCATAGCATATATGTATATATGACACTTGTCTATCCCATCCAGACTTGGGGCGGGACAGCATCCTAACCAAATAGGAAATAAATATAATGTTAAACTAATTAACATTCCATGAATGTTCATCACATCATCATAAAATTTAATGTTAAACTAATTAATATTTTAAATATTCTAAACAAAATAGAAAATAATTTAAACATTAAACTAATTAATATTTCATACAAGCATGCTCATCAAAATAACATATTTTATACAATTGGAATAATAAAAAAATTATGACTTTGTTGAATATAAATACTAAATTTATATTCTATAAATTAAGTCCATATGACTAAATTTTATAATCTAAAATTTATTTTTAAAAAATCAGAAGCTTAATAAGGTCATTAGCCCAATCATAAAATTCTACCAAGAAAAGATATTAGGCCTTAGCCCAATGAAACAATAAAGCCCATGTGGCTTAAAGTTTTTTTTTTCTTTCAATAATTTATAAGTGGGTCTATAGCCCATTAATTTCAGTCAACTTATAAAATATTTTTAAACAGGCCAGAAAGTCACATGACCAAAAAAGACACGTTGAAAATTATCTATTCCAATCCAACTTTTCATTAGATTTTAGAAAGCCTAAGCTAATGGAGCAGCAACATATTTCACATGTTTCAGCCGTAGCACATCAATGGAGCACTAGCTCCTCTTTTTTATTCGATTTTGTTCGAAAAAAAGATAGTAAAAAAATGTGAGAGAAAACATATTTTCTCTTCTCTTCTTCTTCTTCTTCTTTTATTCTCTACTGCCACACTATTAATGGAGAAAAGAAAGGACTTTTTTTATGTTCTAAATCTTTGAAACAATTTCTAGATCTGTTTGTATCAAAAAAATTCTTTTTCTCAAATTTTCAGATCTATGTATAATTTTTTTTTTCATATCTGTTACAAGGAATGTTTTTTTGGATTCAGACCTGTTTATCGAAAAAAAACTTTTTTTTTGTTTGTAGATCTTTTGCAAAAATAATAATCCAGATTTGTTTCAATTTTTTTTCATTTTTCAAATCTATGAAACTTTTTCTAGATCTTCTTGTGATTTTTTTTTCATTTCTGAAAACTAATTTCAGATTCAAAAATAATTTAGATACCGATTCAAAACTTTTTTATAAATCAATATCAAAATATCAATTTATTATATCCAATTGCACAATGTAAAAAATTGAAAATGCAATTTTAAATTTACAGACAAGAACATGAACCTATGGATCATGATACCAATGAAGGATTACACATATCACATTAATCTAATCTATATTAGATAATACATAAACTATAAATACGAGAAATTACTTGTTCTTTGCATAACAGAAGCAGAAGACTTGGTTGAATCGCAGTCAAAATTATTGATCATCGATGATTGTCACTGTGTGTCGGAGTAACCGCTATTATACAACCTAAATCCTATTCTATTGTGGAGAGAGAATAAAGCGTAGAAAATACTGCTATTTTTGGTCTCTTAGAATTATCAGTATCTTTAATTACACACCATATGTGTGATTATATAACAAATATTAGGGCTAACTTATTTACCCTAATGGCCCTTAAAGCGCCCCTTATGGGTGGACTTGAATTTCCTACACAAATGATAATACTTAAGTACAAAAAAATTAAAATAAGCAAGAATGTAAAGTGAGATCCATGTTTCTTTGAAACTATGAAATCTTCAAAGAGATATAGCCCAATAAAAATCTGATGCTTCACCTTGTCTTCTTTCTCCAATCGCTATCAAGTCTCTTGATACTTCATCAATTCTTCTTGGATATATTGGATCTTGTTGATGTAGTTAAAAAAAACTTTTGTTTTGCCACTCTCATTAATAGTTGTCTTAGAACAGCCTCCTCAGACACTTTATGTCACACTCTGAGGCTACTCCCTGAACGTAACACGGGACCTGAGACCACAAGTGATCCCAAGCTAAATCTTGGCCTTAGCATGACTTAAACATAACATAGACATTCATAGTAAAGTATAAATTAATGTAATAAGCAACCCAACTCATCATAAAGATAAAAGTCTAAGAGTATCACAATCTGAAAATAAGTAATACCGACTATCTAACTATGTCTGAAAAGCCTCTAACTGATAAGATGAGTTGCTGGGACAACACTCCAACTAACTCTAAGTACTGAAAAGGAAAATATAAGATTAGACAAAACTCATAAAAAGCCCTCGAATGATGAGGACTCACCAACTATGACTGAAAATCCTGTTAGGTCTATCCACAAGTCTGGGAGCAAGCACCTGTATCTACATCATGATAGATGCAGCACAAAAAAGTATGCGATCAGTACTATGGAATGTAATGAGTACGTGAGAGTTATACATGAATCATAGTGAAATATGTTTAAAAAATATTTAAAGCTGAAATCATGTAATAGTAGTAAAATTTATAATGTAATGACTCAATACAATATCATAGGCTGAAAACATGTTTATAATCATAAGTCATAAGTAGTAAATCTGAAACTTGAAAGCAAAGAGTCAAATACATTCATATACTTAAAATTGTTTCTGTGGGAGATTTTCGTAACTGATATAGACCATGTGAGCTACATGGAATCCAACTTCTGTATACCTAATTTACAGAGTTGTTTGTAACTTGACATGGTACAAACTATGTTTAGAGTGAAACCACTATCGTATGCCCATTGGGCAAAATAACCTACACTGGCAATGTAGTTCTGGACTTGGGTTATCTGCAACCCTCATCGGCTCGATGCTAAATACTACTCCTAAAACATACATAAAGCTCATACATATACTGTGGCATATCTGAATACAAAATTGTTTGTAAAGCAGGTAGACATATCTGGATGTCATGCTATTTGTAAATTCATAAGTCTTGAAAGCATAGGATAACCCTAGTTCAAAATATACCTTTTACTAAAATTCATAACTGGAAGAACTAGGCATGCTAATTTCATAAATACTTGAGGTCATATTATCTAAACATGCCAATTTACTTGAAACCATGTAATAAGGTGAAATCATGCTAAAATCATTCTTAATTTATGGGCTTTTAGAAATACTTGTAGAATCTCATATAAAATCATGCGTAGAGAATTAGAAAGCATATTACAATAGGAGTAAATCAATTTCATAGGAAAGTTCATAATAGGGTAAGAACCCTAGTTTCTTAATTTCATAAAACTCAAAGTAAAATTATAGGTTCTAGGCATAAGGGTGGAAGAAGACCCTTATTGAATACCCACATACCTGAACTTGAAGATTCCTTAACTTGAGCTTGAAGATGCAGAATTGGGGAAGAACCCTAGACCTTGAGCTTGAGAGAAGAAATCTCCTTTTTCCTTATTTCTGAATTGAGAATCATGAGAATGAAGAAAGGATTGACTAAACTAGGATAAAATCCCTCAAACTAGGCCTAAAATGACATGGTTCAGAGCTTAAAAGAAGTGAAAAAAGATCAGAATACCCCTGAATTAAAATAAAAAATTGCAGAAAATTTACTGTCAGACGGGCTGTCTGATGGCCCATCGCAACTGCCACGGCCCATCACGGGTGGCCGTCGCGAAGGGGTTAGCTGACTGGGCCTCTAGGTTCTTCCCACGGTGAGAGTCGGTCTTGAAACGACCATGGTGATCGCTCATCGGGACTGAGAGGAGTTAGGGATGAGTCACTCGGTATTTCGAATGGCGAGTTCCCACTGCCTGTCGAACTTGCGACATCCGTGGAAGCTGCCCGTCGGGATGGGGGGAAAGCTACATGGTTGCTGGTTGGTTTCCATGGCCGGTCAGATGAGTAATCGTGCCTCACACGACCCGTGGCACGTGCCCGTAGAACCCAAAAATTGCAGCAACTTCAGAATTTTTAAGTTTAAATGCTGGTTCAAATTTTGAGATGTTATACTTTATCATCTCAATTATGCTTTCTTTCATGAGCCTTCTTTGTCTCGAATCTTTGCTGCCTAGGTGAAAGATCTTCATCCAAAGCCACTTTAGCAAAGCATTCATCCAATACTTCATTTTCATCTTCTTCATCAAATATGTTATAGTGCAAATTACCATCAAAAGCTTTTGAGAGATATTCTACTAAACCTCCTGGAATATAACCTCTTGGATACTATTCCAATAGGCTTCCTTTTAGTAGGATTTTTTATAGTATTTAAAGATGCACTCATTTGAGCCACAAGCTGCCCCACTACTAAATATGGAACAATCATGGCATAATTTGATACAAATACGGGGGCTATTAGACTCAACTTGCTATGCATTGGAGGGGACGAGACCTGCCTCTCCTCTTTCTCTATGTCCGCTCAACTCTTCATATTCATACAACCTTTTTTTATCACTCTTTGATTCAACCTTGTTGCTTGAATGTGTTTTACTGGAGGGCACAATTTCATTCATGTCTTGGTCATACTCTGTGAGAATTATTTATTGCCCAGAGTCATCACATTGCTCACGAAATGACTCTATATACGGAGTAAAAATCTCAATCATCGAAGTATCTGATGTGACCATCAACAACTTCAGAATGGGTACGCAATAAATCAAGCTTGCAAGTTGTTGTTGCAAAAGCATGTTTGCCAATTTTGAATGTGCAATTTGATATCTAGGACTATCTGAACCATATTGGTGCCCGTCCCTACCTAAAAGAGCCTCAAAAGTGTTAGTACACACAATGTACTTTGTTGCAAGACCATGTTCCTTTGATACATTAAGGTTTTTTCCAATTTTAGGACTCACGAATTATTTGCATGAGGCCATTATCCAACCCTCACCTCCAACATCATCTCTAGAAATTTTCAACTCCATAGCCTACTTAGAGTTAGTCAAACTCCTAATAGTGACACTCGTATCCACAACACTAGGCAACTCATTAATTTTGGCCGGTTGCACCACCTCTTGCACCTTTCCAACCAGAATATCATAATTTTCATTGCCACTAATAAAATGGATTGTCTCAGTCTTACTATTACTCAATGAACTACTCTCATTCCTATTCGAATTAGGTCATAAATCTAGAGAAACTTTCTTTCAGCCCGTAAGCTTTCAACTAAATTTTCAGACATCCTAGCCAATATTCGACCTACAAAAACATCTCCTATATTAGATCTATATTGTTGTTGGTTTTTAGTGTTTAGATAATCATGTGTATCTTCTTGCGATTTTTCAACTGAATCTCCCTCAATCTCCATTGTTGCAATATTTTGTTTTTGAGGCACTACTTTCTTTTCAATTAACAATCATCACTTCGTTTTATGATGACCTTGGTGCTTATAATGGGTGCAATATTGAGAAAAATTATCATGTAGTACCTTCTGAAGTTCCTCAATAATTTTACCTATAACTTTGTCCATATTATAAAGTCGAATATAATTCAGATGCTTGTCCAATAAATCTAGGATCACCCTAACACTATCCATGATTGGTTTTGATCATACTTGTGTGGCCTTATCCATAACAATAGCATTCTTCATTGCTGAAGCAATGAAAAGTAAAGACCTCTTAGCAAATAAATTTTTCGACAGGTTTGAAAATAAAATTCATATTGCCACACATGAATTCTCCTCCTTAGGGTTGAATCCAATGTCCACAGAAAAATTCTAATTTGATAATTTTTGTTGTTGAACATTAAATAATTCACGCCTTTGATAATGTATCCATAAAATTATCATATTAATTCATACAAACAAGAAGTTTCCTTTGAGCAAGCAATTTGATGGGACAATATCCTTTAATGTCGATGAACCTTGGCAAAATTAATCTTAAAATTAGTAAATTTGATGGTTCTATGAATAATTTAATTGCAATAGCTTGATAAAGTCCCTCCTACTTAGCAAAAGCTTGTTGTTCATCCAACATAAAAATTTTAACGTTGGAATTCCATGAACAATTTTGATAGGTATTATACTAGTTTAAAAAAGGTTAATGGTTGATTGTGTTTGATTCAATTTATCGACATACGTTGAATTTGTGTTGGTGTTCGTAACGTTGTTTGTAGGGTTTTGGAGAGACTCTCTCGCAGTCAAAGGCTGCGAAAGATGGTGAAAGTCATAGTTGACCTAATTTTCCATGGTCACCTAGAGAGAGAAGAAGAGGAGAGAGGCGAGACCCTAGGGTAGAGTAAATAATACATATAATATAGTGAACATGCAAATCTTTATGTAAAAAATCATTGTGGCTCAAAGGGTTAAGAATCACGATCTTTATTCGTGTATGATTTAACTGGAACTCTATTAAGATAAAGAGCCAATGTTTAAATTCCAACTCACTAACATAAAGACTAACTCTAATCCTTTCCTTAACAATTGTTTGACCGTTGAAAACTGCTGCATCCAAACGCATACATAAGTGCACGCAATCATACAAATAATATAGGATTTTAAGTTTAGATATCATACCCACAGAGATTTTTCGATTAACTATTTACTAAATTAAACTAATGCTGATTATTTATTCAAGAAATAAATTTCAAAGTTATTTTTATGCTTAACTAATCTAAAAGTAAAAAAAAGTTAACTAATGAAAAATTAATCAAATAAAGAGCAGATTATATGTTACTGATCAGATGAAATCAATCTAGGGCTATGAGTTTGATAACAATCATGTTGAGTAATTACTTTAATTGATTCTGATTTTTTATCGAGTTATTAGTTGCAGGTTAATATCACTCATTGGGCGTCTTTTTGACAATTATAAGACTACTTGACTATTCCTAATGTCTATATTTCTAGGATCTTTGATTGATAGTGAAGTGCATGTAGATTGTTTTTGTACCAACTAAGCAAGGCTAAAGGGTATTATTTCTATTCCAGTAGTAAATCATTACTCTTTTCATGTAAGGTTCACAAATAAGCCCTACTTCTTCTTATTACACTCGTAATTCTCTCTTTCAAGTTTAACTAACGAGTCACAAATAGTGTTCAATAGTTGGCCAAACAATCAAATAATTAAGATCAAGAAAAGTAAATAACCAAACTAGCCATAGCACAATCATAATAATCTTAACAAGCCAATTCGCATTCATATGAAAATAATTATACAACTACCATATATCATAGATGAGAAGTTTAACTCCACATAGACATAGAGAAATTACAATAAATTATCTTAAAACACAAAAATAAATAAATAGAGAAGAAAAGATAAAACTAATTTTCTTTGATCTCCATGGTATTTTCTAGCTCTTTCCAGGTCAAAGTTGTGTAAAAATCATGTTTAGGATGTATTTATAGAGTATAGGTAGGTCTGGACCTTATAAACCAAATTTAAGTTGGATCAGGATAAAAAAAATTATGCTCACGCCACCCTTGCTATGCGAAAGAGTGGCTCAAAGCGGCAAATCAGATTCAGAGGCTGCAAATCTCTTGCGCCGCCTTGCTTTGACAACTCCGTAGCAACTGTTCACTTCATAATTTTTCATTTCCCTAGTACGTTGATTTATTTAATTTCTATTATTTTACTTTTGTCTTTTTACTCACTTTATTCATTCTTTAATAATTTTCACATATAAAAATTAAAGAAATTTCATTCAGTTGCTTGCTCCATTCCACTCCATCCAACAAACAATTTTCAATTCTTTACGTCCTTTTGCTGCTTCATCAATTGTTTTACTTTTGAATTGTTTTGTTTCATAAAATCATCACTCCATGATATGTTGATCATTGATCCATGAATTTATTTCTCTTCTTGTTTTTTTCTTAATTTCCCATTTTATTTTAATTTTCTCCAAATTTCTTCATCTTCAATTCACTTTATCTCATGACCTAAACCGCCATGATTAACAACCCCACTAACCCTTCGGTGGGAGAACTATATCGTACCAACTATCGTCAATAGTTATTGATTTACTTAAAAATCAATAAGGCATGCGAGATATAAATCCTGAGAGTTCAAATATCAAATAAAATGAAAGTGCGGAAGTCTAACTATTATATTCCCAAAATTTGAAAGTCATCGTAGAAGGACTCTAACTAATAATGTCTAAGAGAATCAAACTAATCAAATAAATAATCTTTGAAGAAATAGACATATGTCCCAAAAAAGATCTACGGCATCTTGGATATGAAGCAGCTCACCCTCAAATCAATCAATCGACTGCACTAGAAGCGAGATCGCGAAGAAGATTCTGAAACACAGTCTGTACTTAACTTAACAGAAAGTACATGAGTAACATCAGTACAAACACTATGTACTGATAGGCATCATAGGATGACTCAGATTAGTAATAAGTATATATCATAAATCAAATGAAGCAAACAGACCAGTACAACAACACATAACCAAGTAACTCAGAAAATCTATGTAGTCAATAATAACCAGGTAATTAACCAATTTCAGACATATCAAAATAAACCAACACCGGACATATAAGTCATCAAAAATAGATATAATAGATATCACAAAACTCTGCAAATAAAAAACAGTCACAACATAACTATGAAATTATATCCATATTGAATCACAGCTGTATAGCCTCTGTATCTCATCAGTCTCACTATGTACTATATCTGAAATATATCTGTCACTCATTTGTACACACATGCTAAAGGAACTTTAATCTTTCCTAACTAGTCATGATCTATAGAAGACCCTAAGTGTCCATGTACCATACTGGCATGGTACCCAATCCATTACATAAATGCTCATTCATATGCTCACATCAAACTCGAGCCACTCATCATTAGAATAGTATATATATTCCTTATTCCTCTAGCATATCTCTGTATGCTTTCTGTTCAGCTATCTCACCGGATAATGAATACAAGTACACATTGATAATCTCAAATGCTCAAAACAATCACAATTCATTTTAAGACAAACTTTAATAATTTAACAGCTTATTCATACAAGCATTTTCAAGCCAATCATTATCAGTTACAATCTATGTTTGAAGACCAATCAAGCATGCTTTATCAACTCATAACACATACAAGCAACTAATCAAAATCTAACTTCAAATAAACCATAACCTACCTCCACCAAAAAACTTGAATGAGAAAGCTAATTCGCGTGAGCTTTCCCTTTTCATCAAAGCCTCGGAACGCTCAAAGTCTAGAAATGATCAAATGCAAGAGTATTTAATCAACTACTCTTAAAACAATAACTTTGAAAATTCAAACTCACCTAATTCGACCCTTATTCAAGGTTTTGACCATTACCTATGGGTGAATTTATCATAGTCTAGTTCCCAAATGATCACGTCATCCTAAATCATGGAGTTTCTACCCCATTTATCCCCTTAAAGTAGTTTTTAATGCTAAAGGTCTCATTTTTATTAGACTCTAGGTCCCCAAAATATCATAATCATGTATTAGGACATCAATTCCATCCTAAGAAGCATTAATGAATAACTTAGAAGCAAATTGTATGATAATTGCATCCACACATAGGTTTGCCCATGATTTTAATAACTTCTAGGGTTCTAACTTACAAACCACCATTAAAGCCACCACCTTTGATTCTAGTGTATTAGAGAATTACTAAATAAAATAGTTGATGGGTGAACTTACCTCAAAGAAGAATTTGGCCCTAGCCTTGGAAAAATTGCCTCTGTAGAGTTATTGAAAGAGTTCGTAGAGTTATGAGGTGAGAACTTGAAATAACTAACTAAAAATATGTATTCTGCCTCACGTCATTTGCTAGAACGGTCCTACCTTCGCTATAGTGGTCCTACTATGGAGACCAAGGCTTCACTATGGCGAGACCTGATAAAATCATTGACACTCACTATAGTGGGCGTTTCACCATATGGTGGTCTCGCTACAATAGAAAATTCACCGCTACAGCAGTGTCTCAAGATGTTCCAAACCGAATTGTAACTGATAAGCCAACCACAAAATTAGTTTATTAGCTTATTGGTATTGGATTATCAAATTAACGGTTGGTGAATGGATTAAAATTTTATAGTTAATGGTTTATCAGTGCGGGGGTGGATTACTTAATTTCCTTACTGGATAAACCGTTAACCCGTTAAGAATTATCATACTTATATTTTTATCCCTAATTATTTTTTTTACATATTACTAATATTAAAGAATAATTTAACATTCTGTTAATCCTTAAAATTGATCAAATCAAAACGCTACTCCTTAAAATTGATCAAATCAAAACAAGTCTTCTTCTGCAAAAGCAGATGTGCAATACCAGTTCTTAAGGCTACATCTTCCTATGTTGTAGTTTGTTGAGACTTATATCAAAATTTGGAATGATACTTGTGTTGGAAATGTGTTCAGCTCAAGAAGAGCTAGAAAAATTATTTTGTTTGATGAAAGATCAATATATTGGTTAGTGAAAGTGAAAGAAGGAAGCTTGAAATGATTGAGCCAATACACTGCACAATAACCGTCCAATAAATACTAACCCAATATTGAACTGATTGATATCTTATTGGTTGGCTTGCAGATTAATATATTTTAAAGCCAATATCCGATAAGCCAAATCACTAATCATAATTATTCACCCGATCCATTTGGTAAGCAGCCCTAGACTGCCTCCTCACTAGTAGCTTGGTAGAAATTGTACCAAGCTTCATTTCACCACACAATTATTAATATCAAGACATCACGACGCAAAGCATATGACTAAACCACTTTAAAAGCCTACTACGAACTTACTCGTAGTCTCAAAATTTCCTATGGAGGTCTAGTTCACTAGGTCACCTCCTAATGGAATACAACACAACACAACTCTACACAAATTAGCATGACTACACAACAGTTTCATCTTTGAGTTTTTATTAGCTCAACTTACTACAAGGACTCTAACAAGGGTACTATGGGCCTAACCACGCTATTATGATCTAACGGGTCATTACATCATATACCAATTAAACCATTATTCATCCCCCAACAGACCAAAAGGTAAACAAGGTATGAAATACCTGACTCGGTAAAAAGTTGGGGATAATTTCTACACATATCCAATTCGATCTCCAAAATGGCCTCCTTTATAGGACAGTTCTTCCACTGGACCATCACAAACACAATTTCTTTGGATCTTATCTTACAGACCTCTCTAACTAAAATAGTCACATGCTCCTCTACATAAGACAAATTCTCATCAAACAAGATCGAATCTCAATGAATGATATAAGTACCATCACCATGATACTTTTTTAACATAGAAAAGTGAAACACTGGGTGAACTCCCCGCAAACCTGGAGGCAAAGCCAGTTCATAGGCTACCTCCTTCACACGTCTAAAGATTTCAAATGGACCAATGAATCTCGGATTGAGCTTACATAGCTTTCCAAACCTCATTACACCCTTCATAGGTAAGACCTTGATTAAACTTGCTCTCTTACCATGAATTCCACATCCCAGGCCTTTCTAGCCGCATACTACTTCTGCCTACTCTAGGCTGCCAAGATCTTATCCTGAGTTACCCTAACCTTCTCCAATGACTCTCTCAACAGATCAATACCCCATGGTCTCTACTCAAAAGCATCAAACCAACCAATAGGAGAACGATATCTCCTCCTATATAAAGCCTCGAACGGAGCCATATCAATGCTTGAATGATAGCTATCAATATAAGTGAACTCTGTCAAAGGCAAAAACTGGTCCCAAACTAAAATTTATCACACAAGCTTAGACCATATCTTCTCGAACCTAAATCATCTGCTCAGAGTGCCCATCAGTCTGAGGGTGAAACATTGCACTAAGATCTAGCCTAGTGACCAACTCAGCCTGTAAAGTTCTCAAAAAATTAAAAGTAAACTGCGTACCTCTATCCGATATAATAGAAACCAAAACTCTATGCAATCGAATGACCTCTCAAATGTACAACTTGGCCAACTTCTCTGCATAATAAGTCACCTGAACTGGAATAAAATGTTCAGACTTAGTCAACCTGTCAACAATAACCCATATAGATTAAACTTGCCCAAGGTCTTTGGAAGACCAACCACAAAATCCATCGCTATCCTTTCCCACTTCTATTTAGGATTGGTCATCCTCTTAAGCATCCCTCCGTGTCTCTGGTGCTCATACTTTACCTATTGATAAATCAGACACTGGGTAATAAATTCTATAATATGATGCTTCATCCTACCCCACTGATAGCGTTGTCTCAAATTGTGATACATTTTTGTGGCACAAGGATGTATAGAATATCTCTAATTGTGAGCCTCAGTCTTAATGAGATCATCAAAACGAGGAACACATACACGCCCCTTGATCCTTAAGACACCCTCATCATCAATCATGGCCTCCTTGTCCTCTCCCTACAAGACCTTATCATGGATCTTACTCAACTTGGCATCCTCAAACTGTTTGGTCTTATTTTTGCTCCAGAAACAATGATCTTGCTTCCACACAAGCCAATACTCCACCAGATTCGGACACATTAAGTCTCATAAAGCTATCAACCAAATTTTGAACCTCTCTTGCCAACAGATGTTTCATAACCACCAAATAAGACAGGCTACCCATACTCTCAACTTCCTACTCAGAGCATCAGCCACCATATTAACCTTACCTGAATGGTATAAATAGTGACATTATAATCCTTGAGTAGCTACATCCATATCCGCTTCCTCAAGTTAATATCCCTTAGATAAACACATGTTGTAAGCTATGATGATCAGTAAATACCTACGATAGACACCATAGAGGTAGTTCCTCTAAATCTTTAGAGCAAACACCATTGCTGCAAACTTTTAGTCATGCGTAGGATAGTTTTTTTCATGCACCTTCACTTGTCTAGAAGCATACATAATGACCTTCTTATCCTACATCAAAATAACACCTAAACTCAAACGTGAAGCATCACAATAAACTACAAATTCCTTACCCTCAGGCAATGTTAGGATGGGAAACTATAGTCAATAGAGTCTTGAGCTTCTGAAATCTGTCCTCACACTCATCGGACCATTAAAATGGTGCATCCTTCTGAGTCAAAAGGGTCAACTGAGAAGCAATAAAATCAAACCCCTTCACAATTTGGCGATAGTAGTTAGCCATGCCTACAACACTATGAATCTCTATCCCTAAAATGGACCTAGCCCAACTCTTAACTGCCTCCACTTTTAATGGATCAACCATAATCTCTTTCTTCAAAAACCAAATGCCCCAAGAAGGACACAGAAGACAACCAAAACTCACATTTAGAGAAATTAGTATATAATTGCTTTTCTCTCAACAACCCCAGAATAATTCTCAAATGATTCTCATGTTCCTCCTTACTATTCGAATACACCAGTATATCATCAATAAAAATAATCACAAAATGAATCCAGATATAGATTAAATTCCTCATTCATTACACTCATGAAAGCAGATGGAGCATTAGTAAACCCAAATGACATAACCAAAAATTCATAGTGCCCATACCTGGTCCAGAAAGTGGTCTTAGGAATATCTTAAGCCTAAATCTTCAGTTGATGATACCCTGATCTCAAATCAATCTTAGAGAAGAGTGAAACACCCTGAAGCTGATCAAACAAGTCATCTATACGGGGGAGAGGATACTTAAGGATAGTGACTTTGTTCAGCTAACGATAATCAATGCACATTTGCATACTCCCATCTTTATCCATTACAAACAATATAGGAGCACCCTATGAAGAGGCACTCAGATGCATAAATTCCTTACTAAGAAGATCTTGCAACTGTACTTTCAACTCTCTTAACTTAGTCGGTGCCATTCGATATGGCAGAATAAAATAGGGCAAGCCCTTGGCTCTAAGTTAAATATAAAAATTAATATTGCGGTCTGGTGTCATACCAGGCAAATTCGTAGGAAATACCTCTAAGAATTCACATACTATAGGGATAGACTCAAAGGATGGAACTTTTGGACTAGTATCCCGAAGGTGCGCCAAAAACGCCAGACACCCTCTCCCTGCTAACTTCTTAGCCCGAATGAAATATATTAACTTCTTAGGAAAAGGACTACAATCACCCTTCCACTCAAGCTTAGACATACCCAACATAGCTATAGCAACTATTTTAGCACGTCAGTCTAAAATTGCATGATACAAAAACAACCTACTCATCCCTAGAATGACATTAAAGTAAACCATATCTAAAATCACCAAGTATACCTAAGTTTTATATCCCATGAATGTTACAATACATGAACAAACTCATCTACAATTACTGAATCACCAACATGAGTGGAAACATAAATTGAAACATCAAGCAAATCACATATCATATCCAGACCCACAACAAAGTATGTAGACACATAAAAGAAAGTGAAACCCAGCTCGAATAAGGCTATAGCCATCCAATCATAGACTAGAATAGTACTTGTGATAACTGCATTAGACGCCTCTACCTCAGGTCTGCTCGGAAAAGCATAATAGTGAGTCTGTCTGCCTACCTATATTTTTCCTCTACCAGGCTGAGTACCACTATACTAGTCTAACCACTACCTTGATTAGGTTGGGTACCACCTCTACCTATTATGTGTCCACCTCGTCCAAGATAAGGATGATATCTATCATACAAATCACTTCCCTTACCTGCTCGAGCTGGAGCTTTGGGAGCCTGCTACAAAACTATCTTACCACTCTATCTGAACCTAGGACACTATCTCTGGATATGCCTGACCTCAGCATACTCATAATAGGTCTTGTCTAAAGTAGGCCATTGAGCTAAAGCCGAAGAGGCAGAATAACCTCCATGATCATCTGAATGACCAGACTGTGCACTCTCTACATAACCTGAAGAATAATAACTGGCCCTTGATGGACCCCTAGCTGAAACCTGCATATCCAACTACATTGGGCGTCCAGAGTATCCTTGAGAAACTGGGACCTTAAAGAAAGAGACAATGTAGCTACCACCTTTGTGGGCCTTCTTCTCAGCAGTCTTAGCATAATTATCCTGCTTAACCCCCTCAACATTCTGAACATGCTCAACTGTCTCCTAAAAAATCTTCCCTAAAGATACCATCTGAAGAGCTGACAACTGAAGCCCCAAATCCAACCCTTTTGCAAAACACTTGATCATCTCCTTCTCAGTGGGTAACAACTATAAGGAATACCTAGACAATGAGTGAAACTGGGACTCATTAGCTGCAACCGAAGAACTACCCTACTTAATGCTGGTAAACTCATCACATCCTCTATATCGCAAAGTATAGGGAGTATATTTCTCCAAAAAGATAGAGTAAAACTGAGTCCAAGATAATGGAGGTGACCCAGCTGGCCTGCACTCCACATAAGCTCTCCACCACAACTTAGCATCTCCCATAGTGAAAAGTAGGAAACGCAATACCATACCTCTCTATTGCCCCCATCTTGTGGAGCCTCTCATGACAGTCAATAATGAACTCATATGCATCCTCTGACTTAATACCATTTAAGATGGGAGGTTTTATCTTAGTGAACCTCCAAAACAAATCGTGCTCCTCTCGAGAAATCACCAGTCCGGTCATCGATCTCAAAAATACGCTAGTCTTAAAAACCTCATCCATCTGCAGAGCCACGACAGCAGTATGCTGGACCCCTAGATTCTAAACTATTAGAGTTTTGGGTGCCACCTCAGTCCTTGCTAATCCACTCAGCAAAGTCAATACCTGAGCTAGTACATCTGATGATGCCATAGAAGGTGCAACACTTTCCTGAACTGGTGTTGCTACATTCTCTAGTGCCCCTTCATGGTCCTCTGGAGGTATAGGGGACTCAGACCTATCTCGAACCTGACCAGCAGCTTGGGCCCTGCCCCTGGTTGCCACTGCTCTCTATCTCCTTCCTCGACCACCTCCTCTATCTTGACCTCCACAGCGAGCCATGACCCTAGTGACTGGCTTGGGTACATCTTTTCTCGTTTCTCCTAAATGTGTCCTTACCATATATGAGAGAAAAGAATGAAAGAAGTTAGATACCAATTTGGATCACCAGACACCAATTGGAATCAAGTAATAACATAAAAGAAAGAAAGAATTGAGTTTTTATAGTGCCCTGTATTCTCTCGAAGAACAGTGAAAATGTCTCCCTGCCATTCTGCAAGTCTCTACTAGACATGTCATTGTACAATGAGATGGACAAACCTAGCACTCTGATACCAACTTTGTCATGACCTAATCTATGTGATTGACACCCACACAAACCCTCCGGTGGGTGAACCATATCTTACCAACTACCCCCAATAGTTACTGATTCACTTAACAATAAATAAAGCATGCGAGATATAAATCTTGAGAGTTCAAATATAAAATAAAATAAAAGTGTGAAAGTCTAACTATTACATCTCAAAAAATCTAAAAGTCTTCGTACAAGAACTCTAACTAATAATGTCTAAGAGTATCAAACTAATCAAATAAATAATCTTTGAAAAAATAGACATTTGTCCCAAAAAAAGATATGCGGCAGCCTAGATAGGAAGTAGCTCACCCTCAGAGCAATAAACAAGCTGCGCTAGAGGCGATGTTGCGAACAAGATTCTGGAACACAATATGCACTCAAAGGAAAGTGCAGGAATAGTATCAGTGCAAAAACCATATACTGGTAGGCATCATAGGCCTACTCAGATTAGTAACAAGGGTAACCTTCTGCCTAGCCTTTGCAGTATACTTGCATCTATAAGGCAACACTTGTGGCTTGCAAGTGGTAATAGTGGACACCCATGTTAACCATAAGCCAAATTCAACACTTTAAACATATTTTTGACCACGACCTTGGCTCAATGTGTACTCAAACTTCCTCAAAGAGACTAATCAATAATAGCTCAACCATAATTGACTTTTTAAGCACAAAAATGACAATTTTTCTTAAGGGTGCATAAATCTCACACTCTTAACCAAATACACACTGTAACAAGATATTATATTAATCACAATCAACGAGCACAGAGATAATCAACCCATCTCATCTCATCACATCATATTTTGACAAGATTCTACCAATAACTTTATTGAAATGAAAATTTTCCCTTAAGAAAGACATCACCTAATCTATCATCAATCCAAATCATGCATCACAATCAAGCAGGGTAACTCAAACTTCACCCTCAACTAAAATCAAATAGTGAATCAATAGAAACAATAAAAACATCAATGAGTTATCTACCATGATTCACCATATTAACATACAAAATAATAATAATGGACCTACAATTTCACTTCAATCGTGAAAAATCAAAGGAATTTGAGAATGGGGAATCGATATTAGCATGCTCACAATATAATTCATGTTCAACAAAGATTTAAGATTTAATTTTAAAGGAGCATACCTGTAATGACCCTTCCGGTCATTTTCACGTATACATTTTCCTTATGACGTTAGAGCTTGTTTGTAGCGGCCCCAAGTCACTTAAAGCTTGTCGGGACCGGTATTTTGGTGCCGGGTCCATTTTTTTGGTCGTATGATAAGTTTTGAAGCCAAGCAAGTCGGCAAAAGTTATCGTAAGTTCTTTAATAAATTTTCTGAACTTTGGGTAAAATGTCTCGGGGATTTTATCTCAATATATAAAGAGTTAGAAGTCCCCCGAAATACCAAATCGAAGGTCTACGAGTCTAGTTTCCTACGCACAAAACCTCACGCCCAAATGACCTCGGAGTAAAAAGTTATGACTATTTTACCGCGGACTGTCTGGCAGAAAACGGGTTGCGAACCAGGTCGCGAATCGGGTCAGGTCAAACTCAATTTAAGCCTCAACTTCATGTTTTAAAACACCATTTCAGTTCCGAAACAGTGAGAAAACATAAGGGAGGATTTCGAGAGAGTTCTTGAGTATCAAAATCGTGCGATGGTGAGTTGCGAACTTAAATTTAAGAATTTTATTAACATCGCGTGTATTCGAAAATATTTTATTTAAAAGTTGAATTTGGTAAAAATTATATTATTATTACCTTTTCAAAATATTTTAAAGGTTTATGAAAAATATTTTTGTGTGCCGATATCATTGTTATATGATTTATTTATAAGGTTTTTGTACATTGTAATATTTTAACGGAGATAGTAAATTTAGTTATGTTGAAAATTATTATTATAATATAGTAGGTTTTGTTTGAAATAATTTTCTATGAATTATGGTATATTTAAAATATTATATTTATTTTATCACGAACCTATGCAATACCCGAATATATATAACGGGGTAAAAGGATTCTTTCTATATTGCCACCTCCCCTTATACGTGTAAGTAAAAGGGGAGGGACACCAATTAGTAGCGGTGGCAGTGGTGCTAATTATGTTGGGAATCACAAGTCCATTGGACTTTTATTTCATTCATTACCAAGGGTAATGATTATTGGCAAATCCTATATAGTTATATATGCTCATCTGCCAAACTTCCAAAGTTTGGCAGCATTTAAGTTCCTCAAAATTCACCCACACGTTAGTGGGTATTAAAATTCATTCAATTTGGTTTCATTTCGGAGCGGTTCGGACTCGGAGATCATCATTCTAGCAGCTTGTCATCGAACGACAGGTAGGTTACGGTTTATTTTCCCTAGACTCCGCATATATAGGATAAAATTATATTAATGGGCATCCTTGGGTTGGTTTATTAGGTTGGTACCACAGACCTCGACCGCTTTATTCATGTCCGTCTACTTTTGTTCCTCCGTTGCTTGTAGTATTTGCCGATATATTTTATTTACCCTTGTGGTCCTGTGAGGCCTTGTTGACTCTGGTACATAGAAGGTGGGATTTTGGGAATGTCCGCGAGTCCCGGGCATAGAATTATCCTTCTAGG